>JAGDQP010025895.1:2360-26456 GCA_022664845.1 Lepisma saccharinum
GTGAGTTTGTTACGGGTCACAGAACTTTTGCAACTTAATAAAAAAAAAATCACTTTTGCATTTGTTTTTTTTCTTTACTCCTTCTTTTTCCAACTTGTTTTGTTGCAACTAAAAGAGATGTCAACTATTCATGCTTTTACTAAAATCAAATCCATTTCTGTTTTCTTTGGTATTTCTTGAATATTTGTGATAGTGTTACCATAGGACTTACAATTTTTTTGTAAATAAGTGTGTATATCTGTAGATGCAGGGTATCCGGTTTTTAAAATGATACTCTGTTATTCGATGCAGTGATGTATGTATTGTGTATATCGAAATTTTGTACCGAGCCGCCGTAGAGCAGTGGTAGAGCGTTGGAATAGCATTCGGGAGTTTGATCCCAACGACAGGTTTGGAATAAGATCCTGACAGGTTTTTCCAGGGTTTTCCCTTAGGGTGGGTGTTAAGTCAAAATTGGGAGAGTGTAAGTGCAGTTTTGCACGGTTTTTATCGAGTTTTGAGTGCATTCATTTTTAAGTTGCGGGGGAAGGGGGTGCTCTCGAATACTTTGGGAGGTGACATCCCCCACAGGGGGGAGTCTTGCGGAGTCACTGAATGAAACGCAAGAGTATTTAATAAGGAAAGAATTAAAAAGTCCACTTTGACCTTCGCGACACCGGGTCTAAATCGGGTCAAATGGGTCCCAAACATAGACCCAGTCCATTGGCCCGATTGACGTGGATTGTCTTTTATCTCTGGCGCCAACTATGAAACATCCTCTTTGAACGAAAGCTCCAGACAGGGTAAGGCCCAAGATGGCAAGCCAAGGAGCTCAGTTAAGATAATATCACATATTTATTTGTGTACCGGTATTTATTTATTTAAGAGAAAGAACTTGTTCAAATAAATGTGAAATTTATTCGAATGGGTAGGGTATAAAAGAAACACTTTTTGAAGCACTGACTTATAGCGAGAAATAACAAGAAAGAAGACGCAAAAATAATGAAAAAAGAAAAAACTTTTGAAAGACGTACTTTTCATAAACAATGCATACTAAAAAATAAAATAAATTATTTTATTTACACATGACTAAAAGAAAACCATGGTGCGCTCCCATATACATCTTCATTTGACGCGCCCCATGCTTTTCTTTTTAGTCATTTTTAACTTTTTTAGTACGAATTGTTTAAGAAAATTTTGTCTTTAAAAAGTTTTCTTTTATTCTATTTTTTTTTCTCATTTAATTATTTCGGTGTTCTGATACTTTTTCTCAAGCTATTGTTTTGTGACCCAAATCATAAAATGTTCTCCAACCGGTCAAACCGTACATCGTTCCATTTTAAGATAACGAAGTTCATCCTTTTTTTTTTAAAAAAAAAAATATAAATATATAGAAATATATGAAAGTAACAATGAAATATTGTATTGTCACCCGACTTACGTCGCTGCGCAAAATTTCATCATTGTATGAAGTCCGGAAATGAGTTACATTAACGTTACAAAATTTGAGGTCACCACGAACCATTATGAGCTAAAGAAAATAATGTAATAACACGAAATATGTCAAGTATAAGACAATTATGTCGTGTCTTTAAAATGCATGACATATCAATACGAAACGGGTAATTACAACGTCACAGCAAAACTCCTTCTGCATCGATTCGTGAACGTATGTTTCCAGGAAAATGAAAATCGCACTAAAGTTTAAAGTTGAGGCATGAAAATTCAGACGATTTCTCGACATGAATGCATGCCTTTATCTCTCTATTTCAGAAGTTTATTTCTACCACTTAAACTGGATCTGAGCCAAATTTAACAGAAAAAAAAAAGAAACGTCTCAAAAGAATTCAAGGTAGTCTTAACAGCAACGATCACATTCCACAACAAACCCAAAAGAATAACAGCGAATAACTGTGTTATGATTTCTCGTATACGAACGAATCGTCTAAATGGAATTCAATATATGATATGTATGAGAGAGAGAGGGAGAGGGAGAGTGTGTTGCATGCATGTGTGAAAGTCTGAATGTTAGTTCCCGAGATGTGACTGAACTACAGTAATGTGTACGACAGGTGTGTGTGTAAGTCACATGGAACTGCTTGCAGTACCAAAATGACGTTGACATCATCTTTATACCTCTTGACTGCTTCAAATGAGATTCCAGTAACACATTTTTTGAACTCGTTTCAACAGAATTAAGAAGTAAAAATAAATTTAAGAAGTGTTGATAAGCATGTTATGAATTTTTATGATATTCCACATGTTTTCCAATGACTGATGTAAAATCTTGGATAATTTTCGGCAATGTAGAGCAAATAATAACTTTGTGAAAGAAAAGAATTATAAAAGATACAAGCAACTTACAATTGTCGGATTAAAAACCTCAGGAGGAAATTTCATCAACTTACAAGTAATTATCTTTATCAATGTTTCCCAACCTGAAGTCTGCGGACTCCTGGGGATCCGCGACAAACATGTAAGGCACCCGCAGTAGCTCGACGTGTAATGAGAATTGAGTTCCTGTGTTGCACAGTTTTCCTTTCATAAAATGATTTAAAAACAAGATAGTGTCGAGCTGCGTGATGAGGTGAGAGAAGGTCATTTCTCTGAAGTTCCTACTTGTGGAAAATTCATGTTGAAAATGTTGGAACCTTAACAATTTTATTGAATTCCCTTGATTAAAACAATACTTATTCCATATTAAACATAGTTTTCCTTAGTACTAATTTTAATTATATTTTGCAACTTACATGAAAAACGAAATACTGAAAAGATTGTAAAATAAAGTTTCATGCATGTGCCTTCTTGTAGAGGACACCAGGAAACTTAAGCTTTGCTAATAAAAGCAGAGAAATAATGATTTTTCATGTTACAGCTTAAGAGAGCTCCTCGCTCCAACCCTCCCATTTTTAACATTTTTTTCAAAATATTTCAAAAACTAAGAGTATTATGAAAAATGTAAATTCATAGCGCACTAGAACTTACGAATTACTATGGAATGCAATGGACAGCGATCTCGAGACCGTGCCCATTGACGAGTGATACGTTTTCAAAGATTATGACGTCATTATTTAATGAAGTCTGAGCACCCATCAATCGACAAAATTTCGAGATCGCTGTCCATTGCATTTCATAGTAATTTGTAAGTTCTAATTCGCTATGAATTTATAGTTTTGATAGTACTCTTAGTTTTTTTAATATTTTTAGAAGTTTTAAAAATGGGGGGACTGGAGCGAGGAGCCAGCCCTCTTAATGGCAAATTTAAGTAATTTCCAATTATTGTATTTGGTCACATGAAAACTACAAGCCCTTTAAGTAAACGCAATACATAAATAAGTAATGTCCATAGTGGTGATGCAATAGTACTATTTTAGTATTGTAGGTAAACATCTTATCAGTAGTTAATATCTGAGTAAAATCTATGAGTTAATGAATTATTAAATTCGTGAAAGAGCTGGTGAGCTTCTAACGACGGAACCTACAGATTTCGATAAAGTGGCTCCAATTAACTCGTTTAATGGACCCAGAGAGAATTGAACCCGTGACCACGTGCACAGAAAGCAAACAGGCCAACCTCTCGGCCACTCATTCACTCTGCAATATTACAATTTTCACCGTAGAGAATTGGTTTCGCTTTCGGGAGTTACTGGGGTTTGTAACCAGTGACCGACCATCTTGATTGCGGTATACAAGAATTTCTTCTTAGATACAAAGTAAATGCCGGGATAATACCTTCGATTGAAGCCAACTCCTTCCCACATCCTTTCTCATATCTTATTCCTTCCTGAGTCATAGATGATTAAAGGCAATAAATAAATTCAAATTTAAATTGTCACCATTTTTATTATCATTATGGACACCACTTTTATCCTCCTGTTACAACAGATCTTTACCGATTTGAACATCTTCCTTCGAACGACTGTACCACTTCTTGAAGTATATTGTTTACCTGATTCTCTGCTGATTTTAGCTACAAATTCTTATCAACACACTTTTTATTCACATGCTTCTTTAAACCTTTCGCTTTTTCTTCAACAACGCCCTCAATGTCTTCAGAAACTAAAGAATTCGAGAACCACTCATCGAGCTTCAAAATTACTGCACTAACAAACACAGACTGAGTGAAAGAGCAGTTGCACAATAATTTCAAACGTGAACAAATGAAGTTAGTGTCCATGATAGCAGATCTCGAAACACAGAGAGGAAAACCGTCACAGAACCGTGATCTATGCACTTCGTGTTTCGACTTCTCCTGACCTCAATTTTCAAAATATTGACATAAAATTTGGTGATTATGTTAATAATGGATGAAAGAACAGAATGAAGGGTTTTACTTGAAAAGAGTTCCTCCTCGGAAATGCTTTTCTTGCATCCAGGCCCTCAGTTGTGTTGTACTGATAATACTTTAGTCAAATAATAGTAGGGAGACAAATGCAACAGACAGACAGTGCTGTCCTAAAAGTAGTCTGGTGATTTGAAATTTGGTTTCGAGGATACTAATTTCGTATTAACTTTATATGTTGTTCAATATTAAAAATAATTCACAACATACGTTTCCTAACGACTACAATTGGTCTTACGTTTAATGCTGCTTTAAATTTGAATTTATTTTAAAGCATTTAGGCAACTATGGCTCAGGGTGCTTTAATGCTGCTGTCATATTTGTGTGGCTACACTACTATAGGTAAGCGACCGACAGCTTGAGCATTCGTATTAGCCACACTCTATGGTGTTCGGGATAAAACGTTTTTATGATAGAAACAATTTATATCTGGTGTCCTCAGTAGATGGATGGCTGCTTCTCTCGTAGGTTTGCAATGAAAGGGTCCTGAGTTTTATTTCCGGTGGGGTACCAAATCCACTCTAAACTGTAGATTCCATCCTTTGGAAGACAATGGGCAAATTATCATCGGTTCACCCGGGTCAGAATCGAATGTCTATCTCCTGACAGAATAGCCGCCAACATCATCGTAATCTATCTATAAATGAGCAAAATATGTTTACACCCTTGCTGGCCCCAAGGGCCATTAGGGTCCCACAAAGGCCATTTTTGGTCCCGTAAAGACCACTCGAGGTTCCCGAAAAACCACGAGCGAAAGTACTGTCGAGGTAATGGACTTTTGTGGATCTTTTCGTCCCGAGAAAACCACTTAGAATGATCTATTTGTTTATCTATCTTATAGCTATGGATACCGTAATAGCACCAGGATAACAGGCCGATATCGGGCCTATACTGGGCGAATAATGTGGATACCGATCTGACTAAACATCTATATACATTGGCGTGGGACGATATTTTGACATTCAAAGCTACTCCTGAAACATGAGAAACGTTTCTAGCTTCATCCATAAAAACTTTGACAGATTAAATGATTAAGCTTAGAGAAATATTCATGTTTGAAGATGTCAGTGGAGATGTATAAAATTTCTACATGCTTCCTACACCATAAAAACTACCTTTGACTTGTGGGTACAACATTCCAATTTAGTACCCACAATTATTTAGAGCCAGTGGCGAACCCAGGGTTGGGTTTAGAGGGACGGTTCTTTGCCTCCCAGTTCTTGGGAGGGAACAGATTAAAAAACAAAAGAAAGGTAAAATATGAACCTCTGCGTCCATCACTGCCAATTTAATATAAATTAAGTTCGGTTCCTATTCCATATGCTGACGCTGAACAAATCAAATCCCGGATGTCGTTAAGGAAGATTTGGAATCATGTCAATTTTAAAGTAATTTTAACAAAAACGAAAAAAATGAATGAAGAATTAGCTCGTGTGAGGTCATAAATATGCAGTAGTAACAATTTATCGATTTGTAGTAGTATCGACTTATCACTTTGTACCAGTGAAAGGAAGTTTATTCTTTCGAAATGGATGTAAAGATTTTTTTTTATTATTAATAAGCACTTGAGGAAAGATTTCTTAACGGAATACTTAAGCGTAGCAGGTGTAATAAGAATAAAATTAATGTTATGGGCGGTAACAGCAGTAGTGAGTATATAGTTTCAAAACATGTATAATGTACCATAACATATTTACGCAATTATTTAGTAAGTTAGAGTTACATAATTGAAAGAATTCATTGCCAAAGATTCATTCAGCAAATTCTTCTGCACAGCCTTCAAATATGTCGTCAATATTTTCTTTGAAGATATTTCAACAGTCAAGTAGGGAAAATACAAAACAAATATATAAAGCGATCTTGGTTTTATTTCATATTATGTCACTTCCAACGTTGAAACAAACTTTCATACAGAACATTTCCTGCCTCTTCAAGCGAAGCAAGCAAGAATTGAAAGTAGAAAGGTAGTCGAAACGCTAGAATTTCTGTGGGGGAAAGTAAGGATTAGAATTTTCGAACTATTAACATTCCAAGTTGTTCAGGATGGAGATGTAACATAAATCGCGGATTCACACAATTTCACCTCATTAAACAAATATCTGACACACCACCAAATACTGTATTCAATTACAAAAAACAAAAACAAAAAAAAACTCAGTTTTCAACATTCTGAACATCTCTCAAGAGATATCCAAGTTACGTGGACAACAAAATACGTTTCGTCACATTCGACTTTTCACCTGCAAAAAACTTGAATGCAATATTGTGTGTCAAAATTCAGCAGGATTCCAGTTTGATGTTTTCATATTTTATGTTGCTATTTACGAGCTACTGAAAAAATTAATAGGACGTGTTTTTATTAGAAAAAGTTTCAATGATGAAATTTATGAGTGAAAAAAAAATATTCTGAGCACGAACTCCAGTCACTTAATATTTAGATTAAGGAAACAATGTCAAGTGGCAACAGAATTTACAGTGAGAAATTAGAACTTCCTCAATGAAATTGTGTAATTTTAATATGTTGTAGTACATTATGAATGTTGTGAAATTATACTTACAATGCTTAAGTAATTCGTCAACAAATCAAGTGTTTGTTACTATTAATTTCTTTACATCCATTTCCAAAGAATAAACTTCTTTCACTGGTAAAAAGTAATAAGTCGCTACTACTATAAATTTATAAATTTCTACTACTGCATATTGATGACATCACGCAAGCTAATTCATCATTCATTCTGATTAATTTTCGTTACAATTACTTTTAAAATTAAAATTTTGCCAAATTTTCCGTAAAGATATATGGGATCCGTTATGCTCCATATCAGTATATGGAGTAGCACCGAATTTAATTAATATTTTTTTTTATTTAAATGAAACAAAGAAACCAACTAAAACATTTCCTTTTATTTAACGCAAGAATGAGGATTTTAACTGAATATGTTGTCAAAAACCGCCTACAGTGAATTTTAAGTAGTGTACTTAGTTTTGCGTAATTCAAGTTCGCAAAGCAAAACACCACGTAACACATAAAAAAACAGACTAACTTCCTCCATTTGTAAGATAGAATAATGATCGTGGTATCATTAGAAAGGTTTGATTATGCTCTACTACGTTTATTTCGAGGTGATTTTCTGCGTCTGTTATAATTTCATAGCTATTTGCTATTAAAATAACATAGTGAAAGGAGCCAAAATACATTGTTGGAATAACAGGCGCCATATTCAAATATGGCTGCACTATACAAACACTAAATCAGCGTTAATTACAAAGACAATCATTATCTTTAATTTGACACAAGAACGAAGTTTTTTGTTGTTTTTTTCGAATTTGGAGAAAAGTATTATAGTTTAAATAAAAGTTGTCGTTTTCGCGCGGACGTCTTATTGATGACGTCACAACAGGTTAACGATCAAGCTATGTTTTGCCGAACACGTGGAGAAATATTTCTTTGGACATGTACTTCAGTAATTAAATAGATTAGAAATGTATTCGTCTGAGTAGTACATACAGGTCGTGACCTGCTTTACATAAGTAAGAATCGTCAATGTCTCTATACATGAGACAGGATATTTAATTTAAAAAAAAATACGTACAATTCACATCAGTATAGATTATTACATAAGTCATCACTCAAATAATCATTTACTGTATAATAACCCTTATTTAGCAACAAATTAAAAATTTCATATTTAAACTTATTTACATTTTCAATACTCTTTAGATAATTCGCTAGTTTATTGTACAATCGGGTACAAAAGGAGTAAACATTAGAATGAACAGTTGAAAAATCTTGTCTTTCTGGAAAAAATGTTTTTATTTTGTTTGGTACGGTAAATGTGTATATTTGTCGTACAAGTAAATAAGTGACTAATTTTCTTTGTAAATAATACGCTCTAATAAATATATAGGTATGGAACTGTTAGAATTCTTTGTGACGTAAACACATCTTTACATATGTATGTGTACAAAATCCCCTGGGAAAGGGAACTATACCTACTCTGTCCCATTGTCTATTTCGTTTGCGTCTTTAAAATTGCACAGAATATAATTAGCATGTTTCTATTTAAACAGTAATAATAGGCAAGAAATCAATTCAGATATTAAATATGTTTCTATGATATCATTTTTCATCAATTTCCTTTAATTTAACGCAAAAACGAAATTTTTACCATGACTCGTTGAAGAAATATGCGTATATAAAATTTTAAGTACGTGCTTAGTTATGTGTAATACACACCACCCTGTATCACATAAAACTGACTAGCTACCTCAATTTTTATTGCAGGACAATGATATTGGTATCGTTGGAAAAATTAGATTATGCTCTATCAAGTTTACTTAGAGGTGATATTCAACATCTGTGAGAGTTTCAGAGTTATATGATTTTAAAGTAAAATAGTGAAAGGAGCAAACTTCATTTTTAGAATAACATCAGCCATTTTTAATATGGCGACACTATATAAGCACCAAATCAACTTGAATCTTGCGTTATCTTTAATTAGACATCAGAACGAAGTTCCTACTTTAATTCTAAAAGAAGATATTATCGTTTAAGGATAAGTCGATATTTTCGCCATATTGATGACGTCACAATAGGCTAACGATCAAGTTAATTTTTGGCAAACACCTGTAGACATATTTCATTGAACATGTACTTTCATAATGTACAAAATTCCCCAGAAGGAGGGGGAACTTTCACCTATTCTGGCCCATGGTCTACCAAGGTTGCAGGTTCGAATCTGGTCTCAGACAGGTAAGGATTTTTTTAACTAGAAATGAAGACAAGCAAATAAGATATGTGATAGAATAAATAGAGGATATAAACAAAATCCATGTGCTACTGGGACAGATAGATATAGACAGATATTTATTAATTACAGAGGTCGCTATTATAACTATTGAAAAGCCGAAGAAACTATGAGAGACATAGATATCTCTTATCTTTAAATAAAATCAAAGAACCATTTGTATTTTTTTCTCTCTTTTGAAACGATGCTGACCTAGTTATTTTTAAACCTCTCTATCAACACAGAATCATCGCGCTTCTTTCATAAAAATACAGGGCAACCTGTTCGGCTCATTGACGGTCGGATAGAGGAAAAAACCAGAGCAAACTGAAGTAGGCACGGGATTTGAGGATTGAAAAATAGAGAAAGAGACAGAGATACGTTTCGCTGCTTGCTTTGTTCCGCAAATACAAGCAAACGAGAGAGAAAGGGATTTACTGTCATTCTTGTGTTTGTTAAAAAATTGTGACGTAAGCATATTTTCGGGTTCTGAGCTAAATTTAACTTTGAGCAGAATGAACGTCACTCGTTTTTATAATGTGAGGGGGAGAGGGAAAGGTTTTTATGAGACATTTTGTTGCACATCGACCGCCCGTTCGTTTGAATTACAGCTCTTCATCATAGCTCATCCAAAGTTCAGTGGCGGAGAGGAGAGCCAGACAGATTAAATTGTAACCAAAGACATCAAAGAGGAAACAAGTGCCAGTACTATTTTTTCCTTCACATCTGCGAAAGAGAAATTGTTTCTCTCCAATTTTATATTACTTGTATTATTACTAGACTGTCACGATGAGCACTAAATGCGGCTTTCCCCAGACCTAAAATTTGTCGTGTCCTATCAAATTACAGTTAGGAAATACTCTTAAACTGAAAATTTTGAAAAGAACTGGAAGAAATCAATAGAAATTCTTAGATAGAATTTGAATTTATTTCTAAAGTTGAATAGTAATTAAAATATTATTATTGAATAAGAGTCTTCGGACAGATTGTGTATGGACCCAGACTCTATCGGAATTCTCGTCCTCCAATTAACTATACGGAGATCGAATTCAGTTAAATTGAAATTGGATTGAATATATTTATCGCCGTTAGGCAACTATGATTAACGCCGGGACAGGGTATGGAAAAGGATGCGGGAAAGAGTCGGTCAGAGCTTAAGTTGAAAGTTTAATCCCAACATTTACCTGGAGTGACTGAGGGAAAACCTCAGTCAGGATGGTCGACCGCTGGAATCGAACCCACGACCTTTCGTACGCAAAGCCAACGCTCTAGCAACGAAGTTACAACCACTCGGTCAATTAAATTCTATTTATTTCTGGGCTTTAGGAATCTTTGGATCAGGGTCGGATGGGGTAATAAAGAATATGTGAGAAGCAAGTCAATCAGGGCGAAGTTTTAAAGATACAATCACGGCATGACAGAAAATAAAACATTTGAATAAATTAAGTCAGCAAGCCCGCTTGAACAGGTGCAGAAGTTTTTGTACCTAGATTGATAGTAACGGAGAGGTTGTGTTGTCCCTTTAGAGGGAATTAATGCTGACAATCCTCTGTAAATAATCGTTTTTCGGTGCATCGACTTCTGCGGTGAAGGCTGCTAAAAAGCGCTTTCAGCTACAAGTGTTACGATAATATGTAGTAGCCCCACTTGGAACCGTCCTTGAATGGGGCACACCTTTCGCTTATTGGAGGTCAATTGTGTAGGTTCGACACGTTCGTGCGCCGTTGTCCAGTGAAGGGAGTTACGATAAGATTTCTATTACCTCCAGATTGAAACGTCAGATTTCGAGCATTTGTCCAGAAGCTGTTGCCGATCACTCCAATTCAAGTTACGTTTATTGGGATAAATTTAATTAGTAGCAGCATCGTAGTCGCATCAAGGAACATTCAGTTTTGTGAAAATATGGTCAAAGTAATTGTCTGTCATTGACAGGACATACGAGAAGTAGTCAAATTAGTGAAAAGCAGAACTGAACACAAGTATCCCTCAGCGCAATATATTAGTGCAGTGTAGTAGGTGGAAGCAGGACATATTACGTGTCACGAAAAGTAAATGTCGTTCGAACTTTTAGCAGCATTTAGTTACAAGCAAGAAGGTACACTGTTTAGAGAAAATTCATGTAGACGTTAGTTGATAGGCTGTATCAAATTACCGTTATTTGTAGAAATCAAGATCTATCTTAAAAATTATCCTGACGTTCGTTTTCTATTAAAGCAATGCTAGTATGACATGTAACAAAGTGAGATGAAGAAGACGTTGCAAGGTTAGAAATCTCTTGTGCAAATACTAGTTAGGAGTATTATAACTGTAAAAGACATTGGCTGTACAAAGTAATCCGTCCCAGATCACATAAGCTTCAGTGGACATAGTATGTAGTCTGATACTCGTTAGAGAGATTCCCACTGAGGCGAAATTTGTGTATATATATTTCCTTAGTGTGAGAACTGTGAATGAGGTTATTAAACACTGATTTACTTACCTTTTAATGATGTATTGGTATGTGCGAATAGGAAGCAAAGACACGTAGTATAAATATTTTACTTCTTCAGAAGAGAAACCCGTTATTCATATCATCGTGGAGGAACGAACTGAAATCACAATTCTTCGTACAAGAGGAAAAACTGACTTGCACATTGTGGTGTTTAGCCGAAATACTAAAGCTTCCATACAGGGAAGAAACCTTGAACACGCGTTGTGATAATAGACAGGAGCTTGAAAGTTTTCATACAGGAGAGAAACCGTGGGAATACAAACAGTGAAGTTCAAGTCAGGGTCAAAAATCATCCATACAAGGGAGAAACCTTGCAAATACAAACCGTGATATTGAATATAAGCACATGAGAAAGTTTTGTAGTTGTCTCATACAGGGAAAAGCCTTGCATCAAGAAAGCATTGCGGTATTAACTAAAGAAATATTATTTATCGTGTCAATATATTACACGTTTTGATGATATGGTTAGGTAATATATCTCAAATGCGCATTGAGAACAATCAAAAGAACGCTTAGATTGTTGTAATGTCTATATACCCTTCAATCATTTATACTTTATATATATGGTGACATCTTAAAGTTTTTGTAACTTTCTGACGGTCAAGAAAAGTAATTCAGAAATAATTCAACATTCATATTTGAACTCTTGATAATTTCAAACATACCGAAGGACCGTTAATATTTTAACATTTAATTTTGTGAGTTAGTTTACGAACACAATACCATTTCATAATTCGCTGTAAATTTGATGTGTGACCGTTCGCATTTCACATATTTATATATTACGTTGTTCTTGTAATAAAGTGCACCATTTTCTGTATGACTGACATTTCATGGTTATAATCTCATGTGACCAAAGATATAATTTTTTAGTTGTAAATGGAAGCTTTATTCGTCGATTTCGGCAAAGGGTAATAACGAAATCAAGGGAAATGCATCTTGAACTTACATGGTTTATTCGTCGTCCTTTTATCCGATTTCTACACCAAATGTACAACACGAAGATTCAAAGAAAAATGGAAGATAAGAAAGTTTTTTTAAAAAGTCCAGAATCCTTCATAGTTTAGCAATACTACACCATTATTTACGAGTTTTTTTTTTTTTTTTTAATAGACGTTTGAATTATTTGGTTCAGGGTTTTCAAATTATTCAGCTTTTTGACATACAAAATTTCCCATCCTTTTTTGTGTGTGTGTGTGCGAATCTCAACCTACATGCAATAATAAAAATAAATACTAGCGTTATAGCCACCCATGCTTTCTTGTAAACAAAATAAATTACTATCGAGCCTGAAGCATTATGCAACCAGGGTTACAGCAGAAGATAAAAGGTTGTCTACGTACTTAGGGAGAAAACAAAATGTAGATCATTCTACTTGGCGTCTTTTTCCAACCATATTTTGTTTCTTTTCTCTTTTCCATGTGTGCTTGTTAACCCATATTTCTGGATGAAAGTAGGAAGAGGCAAAGAAGCTTCCACTCCGCCTCAGTAACTAACTACATCCTCCATTTTGTTGTTTCTTAAGGAAATATCTTGTTATGAATTTTGTTTCCCTTTTATTTCTGGTTCAAGTACAGACTTGAAAAAAATTCTCCTTGTTATTTTCTTCTCTTGTTATTAAAACAATAACGTTTTCTTTCATTCACTTAGCGTCTACTTTTATTCCTCTACAGCGAACCTAGAATGTATTCAGCTCTTCTTCTTGTTCGTTTTTTCATGGTGTACTCGGGCACAATTTTCAAATAGAGACATCAATTTTCAAGTAACTTGTGTGTCTTTTCTCTTTATATAATTAAGGGCGTTTCTAGTTGGTTACGTTTATTGCTATTGTCTGTCTGTTTGCAAGTATGACGTAGACAGAATCGTTATGGCAACCGAATAATGTTCTTTTATATCGCCTTCTCGGGACGAAATTATATTTGCAGGTTGGAGTTTAGATGATAATGTTGATATGTTATTGAATTAATTAATGGCAACCTCAACTTAACTTATCGTATAGAATATTTGTCATTTGGACAATCAAATGCGTATGCACACGTTAATTTATACACGCAAAAATGTCTTGTTTGGATTACATGTAAAGCAGGGTGGTATTTACCGGGGAATAAGGGAAATTTTCCTCTCTGCAACCACTGCATCCCCGGCTCTGATTGAGGGAAATGAGGGAGGGATTTTCAGTTTATTTGATATTATGTTCTACAGCAGAGACTCCAAGTATATTGCATACAAATTTCTATTTACAGCACAATGGAGAAAGGGGAAAATGTAGGGAATTTTCAGTGTTTTGGTAGGGGGGTAGTTTCTTCTTCCTATCTTGTAATGCTGACTTCCACGTACATTCAGCCTCCTTCGTTTTTGGGTTATTAGAAGTGTGCTACGAATTACTAGAAAAATGAAACATGACAACTCAACATCACCACCAGCACTGTTAATTTTGTAAATGAATAGCTATTTGTTAAAAGGGCGTTAGTCCAAACAAGTAAATTTTACAGGAGGCACAAAAAAATAATGTTTCCCTTTAATCTAACAAAATCACTGCATTTTGTGTTACTCGGAAATCTAATTCTTGTACCCAACTTACATTACCGAAGTGTTTCTTTTAAAATGTAATTTAAATTAACTGTTGTGGAAGCAATTTAAAGTTCTGAACATGCGTTCTTTTAAAAACTAACTGCTTTGAGAAGGAAAATATATTTATTTAGTTGAAAACGAACAATTTCTTCCTGAAAGGTAGGTATTTTTTCATATAAAGCATATTACTTGTGATTACATTAATAAAAGATTAACAATATTTGGATAACATTTTGCACCACAAATTATTTTCATGTTAAGATTTTTCTTGTTGTTGTTGTTATTGTTGAAGTCTTTCCCATCGTTCTTGACGCCACTGTTCAAATTGTGCATAAAATTCCTTACAAGTTTCTTCAATGTAGGGAAGTGTCTTCATGATATCAGCAACCCTTTTGGTTTTTGAGAGTTACTTTGCCTCCCAGATAGGCTATTGCATTAATAAGTTCCACATGTAAACGTGAATTGCGTCACAAAACGAAGGCGTGAGTCGTGAGTTCATTGATGAATGGTAACGCAGTAACAATTCCCGGATACTTTTCTTCATAAATGAAGTGATACAAATTATTGAAATTATTATTTTTAAAACGCAACGTGTTGGAATAAATTCCCAGTGATAATGTAACGAAACTCAGATCACTTTAAAATAGTCCTGTGCAATAAAACATTGAGAGATCTAGTGTCACCACCAAGCGTGTTACCGATCCGCTGTAGCATGAGTGATAGAGCGTTGATATAGCAATCGGGAGGTCGTGTGTTCAATCCCAGCAGCCGTCAATCCTGACTGAGGTTTTTCCAGGGTGTTCCCTCAGTCACACCAGGCAAATGTCGGAATGGCACCTTCAACTTAAGCCCTGAGCGGCACCTTCCAGCATCCTTACCATCCTCTATCTCGGCCTGAGCCATAGATGCTTAAAGGTCATCAATAAAATTTAGTTCATAAAGTAATTTTAAAAGCTTGCCCTAGGAAAGTGTCTGTATCAAGTCAATATTAATCGTTGTGGTTTCTACATTATCTATACTCGATAATTGAACGTGCATCCCACTTGTTGTTTACTGCTAACAGACCTTTTCCTCCCCGTGCTAAACGTACGATATGCAACTGGAACAGAGTAGAGATATTAACGCGTATATCTAGATTTTACTTTGTCACACTTCTCCCCTCGCAGTCATTTCGTTAATAGCTAGTGATAAAGTGTACCTAGTTGTGTTGTACAACGCACTATAATGTTCAACGAACAAATGCAATAGAAAATAAGGAAAATGCACTAAGGAACATCCTCCATACAGCGCTGATTTAAGGCCTTGGCTTACCATCTATTTAAACCACTGGAAGTGCTGGAAGGAAAACGTTGGCAAACCATGACGAGATGGAAGCATTCGTTTGCAACAGGTTTCACACATGTCGTGCTACTTTCTACGAAATAGAAGTCAATTCGGTGGCGGAAAAGCTTGTAAATGTGGGGGTGGAGATGATGTAGACCATTGAATATTTTAAATACGTAAATTTCTGCCAGAACCCCCCCCCCCGCCTGAGGGGCGTGCCACCCCAAATTCTCGAGGCCCCCGCAGCTTTAAAATTTTTACGGTCAACAATCTATAACAGCCCTGTGACTTTACACCCCGCAACCAAAAATCCTGGCGGAATCCCTGATTTCAATAGAGAGTAAGAAAAGTTAGGTTTATATTTGATTTAGCCTGTTTATTTCATGAATAAACGTCATGTTTTAATATGGTGTAAGAGCTTGAAATGTCAATATGGCCTAGAATTATAAATTGAAAAATAAATACAGGGATCCCCGATAGTTCAACTTTAAAACCAAACACTTTCATCTCATGATATAGACTGATGAAGTTCTGTTTGTAACTAACCGCTACATTAACTAGAATTATTATTCTTTTTTTTTTTTCGAACAAATTTACCTTATTAAGTGGATACATAAGTGAAATGATCTGGGATATTGACAGCTCCTAATTGATATTTGTGTACTAATGCGGTGTAGAGAGGCTATACATAGAGACATCATCCCTCTCGTCTCCCTCTGTTCCTCCCTGGCGGTGAAGAATGGATGCAACCAGAAGCAACGAGCGGCTCCTTCACCCTCTCTCTCTCTCTCTTTCAACACTGACCGGCAATTTCAACACCGTTGAAAATGTATGTCTACCGCGCTATTGATTTATGTTCCACGACTGCCACTGAGGAATGGCATGGCTTTGATTGCTTCATTTGATATTATGTATATGTGCAAATTTCAATGAAGGGAATCCAATGGGGGGGGGGGGAGAAAGTAGATTCTACTAATCATTTTAATCTTCTTCTTCTCTATTTTTCTTTTTCGCTCTCTTTTTAAACACTTGTGAAGTTCCTTCATTACCCTAGATTCCCATGCACGAAGAGCATTGGAGAAAGAACGCTGGATAACATGTTCACATGCAGAGATATTACGAGAGAAAAAACAAACCAACACAAAAATTGACAACTTTCCTGTGCATGTATACGTTTCTTTTCTTCTTCCTATAATTGTGCGAGGGTTGTTCATTAAGTTCGTGTATCGGTGAAGACTTCAATTCATGAGGATTTTCACTGTGTGTGAGTTTACTGACATGAACCAAAGTTTAACTGTATTTTCTAATTCGGGCACGAATTATTTTTTGGGGGGTCGTATCATCAAGAAGTACACCGAAAATGTACCCACGACGCTCGGTCTATCGTTGCAAATATAATCACTTTGTTTCATTTAGCTGCCAAAGATAATTGAGTAAGTAATACTATGACTTACGAAACTCGTAAGTTCATAACCGCAGTAACAAAACGTACGTCATTGGATTCTATCCTGGGCAAGATCAAGCCTGTTTTTTCATCACGAACATAAACTATCCTAATATTATCAACCAAACGACGTCTCGCTCTTCCCAACGGATGAAGGGCCTCTTTCCCTCCCGTTTACTAACCACGTTGGAATATATTCGTTCTTCTACATGACCTGCCCATCTTAGTGATTTCATTATGCTTATAATATCTGGCGAATCATACAGAGTTCAATATGCAGTCTTCTCCATTCTCCGGTCATTTCGTCCCATTTCGGTACGTATAGTTTTGTCAAAACCTTGTTCTGAAGCACATACAACTTATATTCATCTGCTAGGGTCGTATTCCAACATTCACAACCATGAAGTATTACCTGGAAAATAACCGTTTTGTATATTTTCAATTTCAACTTTCTTGATATTAATCCCAAGATTAGGAGTTCTGAACTGAACAGAAATATGCTTTGCCCAATTCTAAGCAACTTTTTATTTCTTCTGTGCCATCTTGCTTGCTTGTTACATGCGCTACACGTATTTAAATTTGTTTACTTACTCTATGATCTCATTCTTAATTGTTATGTCAATATTTGCTTCATCCTCTGTGTTTCGCCTGGTTATCATGTATTTTGTTTTATCTACATTCACCTCTAGGCCTATCTCATCGCAAGATTCTACTAAGACATCGGTGTTAGTTTGTAGTGCCCTATTAAATCTACATCATCAGCATATACGAACACATGCTTCCTTAAAATCAATGAACAATTGAGAAGCTTGTTACAAAACACCTCTTAAGTCACTTTTAACGGTTTTCGGTTTTTGTGCTTTTTTTATGCTTGACTAAAATAGCATTCAAAACTGGCATAAATCATATTGAAATTAAAAGGAAAAATCACTTTTTGTTTCGAAAGTCCACCTAAGTCGTTAAAAATATTAATTTCAAACTCCCCATAAGTCACGTCGCCATTCCTTGACCACATTGAAAATGGTTACCAAATCTCTGATTGTAGTTTTTTTATTGTTAAGCTCCTACTCAGCTGTTTTGAAGAGGAGCCTTAGAAACGTCCCTCCCTAGCCTCAGAAATGTGTCGACTGTTCCCAGTAAACCATGTAAGTCGTGAGAAGAGAGGAGACGCAAACAGGAAGTCAAAATTTGTAGATCTCAGTCATGACGGTCGAGCAATCTATGAAGAAGCACTACGTAGTGAAAGCGCAGGAATTGATTGTTGGTTACGTACGGTAAAAAGCTTCAGGACATAAAGACATACTTTTTGTTCATTATTACATGGGGTGTGAACATTGTTATTGAAAATAAAATTGGGTCATTTGTATTTTTCTAAAAAGAAAAAAATCAGTTATAAAGTCATAAGATATTTAAAATTTGTATAATGTTTTCTGTAGGCTGATGTTTTAAAGTATTTTTGCAATATAATGTAATAATCAATAAACAATAAATTATAAAAATAATAATGCATTATAAGCATTTATCGATGCGAAAAAATGCATAAAAAAGTTATCTTCATTATTGTACAGTACATTGATTTTGTAAAATATTAAAACTTAAATGGTTTCTGCAGGAACATAAAGTTTTGTTATGTTGTTTAGTCCTAAACCCCAAATCAGATTTCTTTTACATTTTGGCCTGATTTTTGTATAACCATACACAGCATACACTGCTGAAATATGTTCCTTTGAAGGATAAACTATAGCAATATCAGCTTCTCGTTTCTCCTGTAAACTTACGAAAAAAATAATTGTCTTAAGTGGTGTTTGGAAACAAGCTCCTCAATTGCTGAATCGTCCAATTGTATTCCCATTTCTTCATTCATAGTTGTCTCAAGGCAAAACTCTTGATGCAATGAAGATATATTTCTTCTAAATCCACACTGGTAATCTCGAATTATATCATCTACATATAGGAAGAGGCGTGTTAGCAACATACAACACTTGATAATACGTTGGGCGTAACAAGATTCAGCATTAAATATCTCAGCCAGATTTATAACGTTTTTATAACTATTATTGAGGATTTCCATTCATTTGGAAGCTTCCCCTTTCTCCATATAACATGTATCAATTTATGTAGTTCCTTGATTAGTGTCGTTCCTTCCGCTTTAGTTAATTAATACTTTGTCAATTCCTGGTGACTTTTTTTATTATTTTTATTATTGAATTAGATTCGAGTATTCACGGTTCTGGGCTAACCTTGTCCCAACGTCGAAAACTGTAGTAGGATCCGATTGAGAGATCTCCACGTTGATTTTTAATCATTCGTAGTCTCGGCTGGATATCTATGTTTAAATACAGACATTCAGACTCTGAGGTTTTGCTCGTTTTCTCACTCTCACCAGCTAAATTCACAATTATGGAAATTAGAAAATTAATACTTTCTGCTTCTACGAACAGAGCAACGATGTTGGTATCATCTGCATTCAAGAAGCCCTCACTCTCAAAATCTGCATTCATGAACGTTTCCGACTGTCATGTCACTTCATGTTGACCTCAGTCGCTAAACATTTTCATAAATAGTTAAACCAGACTCCGTTGAGACGAGTCTCGTTTGACAATTTGAATGCCCACTTCAGCGAGTTGTCTTGTAAGACGCATTTGGAGTAGGAATACATATCTTTTACATTACGATTGAAAGTTGTCGTTTTTTTTTTGCAGCATTTTTAAGACTTCGAAGTTGTCATCCACTTAATTTTATTCTGTCATGTCCTTAATTTCCTAGTTTGCCTAATTGTGAACTCTGTAAGCAAGAAATGAGAGAAACCAGCAACAATAACAGAATAATGTAAATAGCCTTCTTTACTTACGCAAGTCGTAATTGTCATGTTTCCAAACCAGGTAATATTTTACGCATACAGGCATTTTGTTAACGATTTTTACCTGTTCAAATTTCACTTCTACAACAAAATTAGAGCTAACGAATCTTCGGTGGTTTTTTTTTAAATTGACTCACAGTGATAACGTTTGCTGCCTTGTAATCAAGGGGTCACAGGTTCAATTGCTGGTGCCGACACAAGTGGTTCGCAGAGAACACTTTAAACTGTAGATCCCGTCCTTATGACATCATCTTCATCTAATAGAGGGCAATGGCAAATCACCATCGGTTCATCTTGAACAATGGCCGTTGGATAATAAACTTGTCTCCAGGTGGAACACCAATCATCCTCACATAATCGTAATTTAATAGTAATGATAATTGCAAGTTACGTACGAGATGTCGCTTAAAAGATTGATAATTTATTTAAATTATTTTCGCATTATCATCTCTTTGATATTTCCCTCTCTATATATTTATTTTTACACAATTGATAATCGTTGTAATGGTATAACCAGCTATTAGTCGAGGTGTCACGAGCTAATCAATTCTCTAATGGTAGGTTATTAGTCTATCTGATGTCAACGTATTACACTTGACCAGAATTGAATATCGGGTCACCAGTAATATTATTACACAAAAATGTGCGAATAGTGGTAGACTCTACAATGACCTTGCGATGGAACCTCCTCCAAAGTACCATCTGATAGAGTCCGACACACTGGGAGACTCCTTCAAGTAAGCATCTAAGTTTGGAAGGCTTCACCTTTTAAAGGAATCTCCTCCAATCCCTATCTTTTGCAGACTTCCCCCTCTCAAAGTGCTTCAATTATCCACCTTGAGTTGGGGGGGGTGGTTGTATTTCTATACTAATTGAGCCCTTTCGTAATCCCTTTGCTCCACAATTGTCTTTAGTCTCTGCTATTCTATTTTCATTCATTAGTGTGTTTTTTATGATTTTTACTGAATTAATTTCATCAGGGGTTACTTGGAATTACGTACGTACATTTCCAGGTGTATTGTTATATTCATTTTAATTTACGTGATCAAATGTACGCCAATATATACCCACAAAACAACTTTTTTTAAATATCAAAACTAAGAACAGAAATGGCAAAAATTATCACGCATTTTTTAAAATTTATGAATGCACTTTTATTCTGAATATTTATACTTATGAACATAACTTCTAGAATACATATACAACGAAAATATTTACAAAAAAGTAAGCTAATGATAATATATACGTTCTTCTAAAGTAATAATTTGCAGAATCCCATCTTAGGACTTGTACCCACACTTCTTATTTTCAATTTTTAAAAGTACTGAAAAAAAAAATTCCAGAACAATACTGAAATTTTGAAAAGACAATATTTATTAACATTCATGAAATAATTTAAACCAGGTTTTGAAAAGCCGAGATATTTGAAGATCCATGAAGATGGTATAGCCCAGGCCCTCGCATTTCTCGTCAGTAGTAAGCATCTTCAAATTATGGAGTAGTTCATTTGATACCTATTCTTAAGTCTTGTTTAGGCTAATTCCAAAATACCGTCATTGTTCTAATTCTTCTGCTATTTTTAAATATATTTTAAAAACGGGCCTGATTATTAAGTTCTCATTAAACAGATTTGGAGTAGAGTTCCTTTCTTCTTCTTCTTGGCTTGTTAAACTTTCTAGGATTTCTTCGTCCGTAAGTATTATAATATTTTTACAGGTCTCCAAACGAACAAAGTATTGAAAAATTTAAGAACTACAAAATCCGTTAATACAATACCGTTGACAAATAGGAATATATGTAACTAACAGTAAGATACGTTGTCCAAAACTTTCGATGGGAAAATCCCAACCATGAAACAAAGGTAGGAAACATGTTAAGATAATTTTAAAAGTTTCAGTTGCAATATAAGAGCCTGTTTCTCCAGAATCAATGAGTTCTTTCAACCAGATGTGAGTGGTATCAACAACGAATAAAAAGAAATACCTTAGCAAAATATACAGAACTTACCAAACATAAAATAATGTACTTATTGTGTTCCCAGTTCAAAGAAAATATAAAAATGAATGAAGGATACTTAGGACACTATATCCTGCTTATTGGACATATTTCTTTAACACATATGTAAAGATTTGTGGATAAGACTATTCCACTGCTTTTTATTCATTCATAAAGTTATGCATTTTGTAGGTTTGTTTGGCATTATTGTTCATTCACCACATACAGAAATGAAATAATGCCAATTCTATGCATTTTCAAAAATTACAACTCTCACTTTTTAACGTCATATGAATAATCTAAGATGATGTTTGAAATCAGCGTAAAAAGTAGTTTAAGATCAGCTACTTTGCTAAATCACTATTTCGTTTTAGTTTTATTGTTAAATGGCTTCATTATTGTTATGGATATCCAATCCCATAACAAATGAAATCCTTTCAACAATGAACAAGAAAGAAAATAAAACATTAGCACGGATAGAACTCTTGAATTGGTTATGAACTTTCTTCCCTGAAAGTTTGAACTCTCTAGGCTTGAATTTGTAAGAGAAACATTGAAATTTCGTGCAACAATAAAAATACATTAGACACATGCGGAGATAGTTCTGCCATCTTTTGTTGGAGGTCTTTGCTTTACATTAACCTTAACAAGTTTCCCGCCTAGGAAGCACAAAGGCAAAGGCAACGAGGAAGTACCTTGAGGTGCCTGGAAATTTCCCCCCTTTCTCCCATTCAATTACCACACTGCTCATATCTTCACGTTATGATGAATGCATCTAGTCAACTCAAACAATATGAATGTGATTCATTATCAGAGAAGATGCAGAAAGCTCAAATAACAATTGTACAAGGAAGACATGTTTCACGTGGTGGATGTCGTAGGTGAAATCTCCTGAGCTTCTGGAATTCGGATAAGTTTTAATTTTCTGCAGGCTGCCACACTCTCTGTTAAGAAGCACTTTTGTAACTCAACGTTGCTGCCTATTATTAATACATCGTCTTCTGTAGTGGTAATTAATTGATTTCAGAAGACAGAAGACTCACAAAAGAATGGTCGAGTTGTAAGCTATTCTTCTTTTTTTTTAAAATACTATAGTCTACCTTATGAATTCTTACAAAAATAAGTGTTGGAAAGTTTATATCTGGTAATACTTTATGCATTTTACAGTTGAAACTAGTATCGAGATTATAAAAAAAAAAGTGGACATGGTATCTTGCAATAAAGTCATCTTAAAAAGAATGTTTCCATTGTCTACTACAGCTCATGGTTTAAAAGTGAACACCTGTAACAACAGTAGTACATAAATAACAGCAGAAGAATCCCCTTCGTGGCCTGTATAACGTTTTGCTGTAACCACAATAATTTGATTCTATTAAATTAAGAACGGGTACATTTCAACAGTAGCATAAAACTAACTACTTGGCCTTCTCTGGCCCAAAGGGTGCAATAGAATTTGACGCAGGTTCATATCCCCGGACATTAAGATTATAAACGTCACTCCTTAAGATCATACATCATAACATCAATGGTCCGCACTGTAGAATACTTTAATAAACCATAACATAACCACCGGCGTTACAGACCGATAGGTCCTGAGTCTGCCCAACGCTATCTGTCCGCGCTTAGTGGAACTGCGTCCCCCTGAGTGACGGCAGTGTGGTCAGCGTTGCGCGCCACCTAGCCACGAACAGGCGTATTAGGAGCTTTCCAGATCGAGTGGCCGTCACGTCTTAATTCCACAGTTTTCCTCACGACGCTGGGTGGACGCCGAAAAGTGGGACTGCAACTGGGAATTGAACCCGGGACCCCACGCGGACATGAGTCCTACTCTCTTACCACTATATTATGGAGCCCCTAGAATACTTGAATATCATAGTGATTCATACAAGATACTTTTTATAGCCTTAAAAATAATTTATTGAACGAAATGTTTCCAGAATTCTTTCGTATCAACTTTGAGAGAACAATCTATATATTGATTGAATAGTTCGTAAAGGTTACGATTCTCCGAGATTTACTAACCTGATCTGTGATCATCTTTTGGTTCAAATATCATCAATAGTGAATAATTCCTCTACTTTGTAACGAATGCCGGTCATATGATTAAATGCAAAAATTAACAGGGAGCTCCATCCATTTCCAATGTGCAACATTGTGTTTTTGATTGAACAATATGTTTAAACGTACAGCATAGAATAATTCGTGTAAGAATCTTCTCTTAGAATATCCATTAATCAAATCTTTTAGCAGCTTTGAAATTGAATAATTACATTCTTTTCTTTAGTTCACACTGGTTCGTGGTGT
>JAGDQP010025896.1:0-14616 GCA_022664845.1 Lepisma saccharinum
CAAGGAATCACAGTAGAAAAGAGTTTCTTCACTAAATTGTAACGGTTGTCTATCTTTGAATATCGATACTTTACGGATAGAGAGCGTTAAATGCGTTTGAAATCCTGTCTTTCCATTTCAGTCACAATGAACTTCGATGTTTCTGCTGATAAGATCACATTTGCCCAATCATCTGGCATGCATGCGAGTGGACGTCTAGTTTTAGAATATGTTTTAATTCAACCAAAGTTGCGATCACAAGGAAGTCTAGTATGGCCCACCACAGGATACACAAGTCCCACAACCTAAAATCTTGAAGGTGGCTACTAACAATATCTCCAAAACTATCCCATAGGCCAGTTCTTTCCCTGTCACTTGCAATTGTCGGTAATAATATGCAATTTCTTTGCCTGCGGATTGACTACCTGAAGATACTTTAATAATCAACTTCATCGGAGCCCCGTCCTCTTTCACTTTCATTTAGCATAAACATGTACCCTTTTCCCGTACCACCGTCATAGTTATCAGTCCAGATCTTCCTTTTGTAAAATAATGGAGCTGCAGTCAGTTTAGGCGAGGGAAATGTTTGTTGCATATCAATAGCTTTGACGTGATTCACCTCTTGATTTTATTTAGACAAAGTAGTTAAATCTACAATCAACTTTTGTCCACTCTCAGCTTTCCTGACATGGACTTCGTGTTGATGTTTCTTTTCAGCTTTTTCTTCAAGCGACACTTCAAGCAACAAATATGAAAACGTTGTTATTTCATATGAATCACACGTGAGGCATATATCTGATTTCGGTAATTTGAAACCTATATTAAATTCATTGACAAAGATTTCTGTATATTTTTTTCTTCGATACAGTGGGGTTATGAACACCCTGCACAGCTTCATCGGTGAATTTATGCTGATGGTTACCGTGTTTTTCCCAACCGCCCGATTGTGGAATTGTTAAACTACTTTTCATTTGTTGTAAATTTCTCACTTGTTAGGCATGATTCTGCAACCCTTGAACATTTGAGGATGCATCTTTGCTGACTGTAATATCAACACCATGAACCTACATGCAGTATGAAAACGTTACTGCTCTTGTAGATCTTTTACGTTTTGTATTTTTGGTATCAACTTCATGCCAGACATGATTTTTGTGTTCTGTACATTGAAATCTCTCATATCCCAAAACATGTGAAATATATTTTCCTCCTTGCCAAGCAATTTGTCTTAGCATTTGTTTGAAAACTTATAAGGAGGTCTTAATATGGCACCACGTACTATTTTTTTTTCATTTATTTGAAACATATTCGCACCCAGCATTTCGACGTCGTTTCTCTTTCACTCTTTCCCACTGTACACAATTCAAATTCCTTTTCTGCCACGTGGGAGTTACCTTGGCAATTCTTCAACCAGTCGGGCTATGGAAGCCTGCGAGAGAAAGAGAAAATGGCGAATCAAAAGCTTGAGGTGAGAGAGAGAGTCACAAGCCACAAATTCTAACAATACTATTAGATTGTGCGATTTTCTAAAGTACCGAACCACGTTCGTATGAGATTTGCATTTGTTACAGACGATTTTACATGACATTTTACATAACGAATGCACAGGCTATTAAGAATCGATCTTTAAACGTGCACATTAACTTTCGTGGGAAATAGTCATAGGCCATTGAGAACACACATTTTGCATTAAACATTGTTATTTTTTACTTACCGAATGCTCAGCAGAGCATGTAGTGCTACTTGTTGGATGCCAGGAAACATCATTACTACTGCCGGCCAAATCCATTTTATCACTTTTATCGCTATTGCAAGAAATGTTCCTGTTTTCACTCACAAGACGTTTCTACGATGTCGTTGGTGCGCCCATCTTGCTTGTGGCTTATGACTATGTTACTTCCCAGTTACACACCAAGTGGTCACGTCAAGAAAATAATTCGTGTGTTATACTATCCTCTAGTGGGAAAACCTGTAACTTCTTTAACTGTAGGGAGGAGATTCGCTTGTAGTTTGTTAATGTATGAAAATCTTGAAAATTTCATTTTTGTGGCTTATGACTATCTCTGCCGGGCCCATTCAATTATATTAGTTTTCCATTGAATCCTATGACAATGACTCATACATTTTTTGAGGCATTTTAGCTCAGGGTAAATGACCGAATTTTCACTTTTAATCCCTCATATTTTAAGGAAATGTCAAAAATTATCCGCCTTTTTGCCATAAATCTCTTTAGATTGCACGCATTGTCATCTACCCTCGCACATTATAATGTTACACTGTTGTAGTAACATTATGAAAATTTTTATCTCAATTGTTCCATATTTCTTTCTTGTGTTTGTAATGTCCCAAGCCACTCCACAGCAAAGTAGGTAGACTTAACTAGCAAATCAGGGGCCCGCTGCACCTCGCTGCAAAAGGGGGGCACACCCAAACTCAATATGGTCAAACCTACTTTTTAGAGAGGCCGACAATACGCCACAAGACAGGGCACATAATGAAAAACCGCTATCGGACCTGAAGACAGTGAGGGTACCTACCCATCAGCACCCTGCTTCAGCCACATCGAAGACAGAACACACTCTAGTCTAGACACGATGCATGCATAGAAGAAGTCCGAAAAAAGTCCCAGGAACGCAGAAAGTTGGAAAAAACAGAAAGCAAAACGGACAGGAAAAGTACCCAAATTAAAAAGGGGGAGACGCAGGCTTATGTAAATTATCGTGTGTCAAGTTAACTTATGCTCAGCTGTGTTGAGCCTTGCACTATTTTAGGGGCCTAGTCACGCTAGGTTGCTAAAATAGATAGTGTTTAGTGTTTTGGTTTCCTGCGAGATGTTCTCGTCCGAAAACAAACCTACAGTTTCAAATATAAAGTATCTAGGTACATGGTTCGACGAATATTTCACATGGAAAAACATTTTATAGAAACAAGCAAAAAAGCGTCATTGCACATAGGTATACTCTTCAAAATTTCCCGGATGTTTCCCGAATATGTAACTAAGTTTTATTATTATGCTTTTCTAAACCCATACCTTTCGTATAGCATTGAATCATGGTATGGGAAGTTAAGTAAACAATACAAACGAAAAGTATTTGCATTGCAAAGAGAGCAATTAGAATAATGAAAGATGCAGACTTTCTGGCGCATACGCGTCCTCTATTTGAAAAGCTTCAAATAAAAACGCTAGAGGAACTTTATCTATATAGACTAAGTTGCCTAATGTACAGGATACTCAATAACGATGTAACTTTATTATCGTCCCGAGTAACAGCTTTAACACACCCTATAAGAACAAGAACAATAACAAACAGTCAGTTAATAATAGCCAGACCACGCTTAAACTATGAATTACGAAGTCTCACATATAATAGTATTAGTGTTTGGAATTCATTATCCTCGAACATAAGAACAGCAACAACATATAAAGCACTCAGAAAACAAGTGAACACCTTTCTCCAGCAAAACCAAAATAAATTGTAAATATAGTAAATTTGTATATGTAATCTTAACCAATGTATCTGTAGTTTTCATTTAGTAGGTTTGTATAATCATTCATATTTTCCCATTATTATATAATCACTGTATTTCTTGCCATTTTGTAAGAAATTAACAATTATTGAGAGGAGGAACCATAAACAGCATTTGCTCGGTTCCGCCTAAATTTCTGTAACCTGTAAATCCTATATTATTAATAATAAAATGTATTGTATTGTTTTGCATATGGCACACATTTGATGTCCTCAAATTACTACGCATTCTGTATATTGATATTTTATTGGCTACAAAGTATTTTTAGTTCTTCCTGATATACCAAGGACCTAAGGCACGTCGAGAAGTAATATTATGATTAACATGCAGGATTAGGGTAGATTATAGAATAAACCACAACATTACTGTTGATGCGTCCTATAGAAATAACTTTAAAGCAATAAAAGACCTAAAAATGATATTTTTGTAGCTTGAACAAAAGACTGAAATCAAACATTTTCCTGCAAACAAATAAAGTGAAATTACTATAATCAACATAGACTATGTAGGTTTATGTATTTCTTCTAGCGATCTCTTAACATCCTTGAAGATGTTTTAAATATACAGAAAACACACATGTTAGTACTTAAACTCAAGTTTTATTTAAATTTATTATAATGCTTACCATTGGTATCGTATTTTAGGCGAACAAGCCATGGAAAACTTTCTGGTGTAGTAGAATCAGGCGCTGGCTTGTACTTTCCACACTCCTCTAACGGAAGACCTAAAGATTAGTTTAAACAATAAGTTATCATCATTGAATAAATTTACAGGTCATTTTCAAGAAGAATTGCTGCGAATTGTATTTTAGCTTAAAATTCTCACAACACTAAAGAAAGGCTGAGAAACTACTTTCTTTATAATGATATCTTTTACTTGACTGCTTTACACAACTATTGATTTGTAAAACTATCAGAAAAAAATAATATTTTTAATCATTTTTAATCATTACATAATTTGCAGACTTCGGATAAAGTAACGATAACCCTCAAAACTGTGAAACAGGAATTTAACTCTTTATGCTACTGAACGTCACTTCTGTTACCTTACGAAAAGATGTAGAGTTTTTGAGTAAATGTTGGATATCATAATTTTGTGCCGATGCCTTTATATATTGAAGTAACGCAATTTTCGTGTATTGTTATAAATGCATGCATGAACTTCAATCTAATAAAGAGTCCAATCACATTTTAATAAAGGTAAAAATTAATATTACATAAGATGGACGATTGGAAATGATACTAAGGATAAGTAGCGGACTATGTTCTTTCAATTTTACAGCTGGATTGTGGTCAAATTATAGCATGGAAATATTCTCAACAAAATTGCCAATGATTTTGCTTAAATGGTTGTTCTTAGAAAGAACAAGGCTTGTTCATGAACACTTTTTGATTGCGAAGGAAACAGTGAGCAAAAGATGTAAAACAGTATGGTATTAGTTTCAAAATAATCTTGAATGGTTTCTGATATCGACAGTGAGAAACAAAAGTACTTTGAAGGTAGAAACTTGTACAACAGGGACAAATCACTTGAACATATCTACTGTATATTCTTCAAGGAACGCTAAGCGCTGCGGTAATCCAGATAGAAAAGATAACTTATCACAAATTGTAGCAAAATTTTTCAGCAACTCTCGTAAAATTGCTGCAGAACTGCGTATGCAACTCTAGCAACTTGTACCAATTATACAGCAGCAGGCCTAATGGACACTTTATGAAAGGGTTGCTAAACTACAGTAAAGTTACCTTGTAACTACTCAGAAAGAAAATGGAATTGAACAACACTGCAGCAATTACAGTAATTGCTCTGTGATAATCTCTACATTCTAGAGTATTATAAAGAAATAATTAAGAAAGGATTTTTTAAAAACATGGACTTTTTCAAGATGGACTAAAAAGTAAAAATTAGTAAAATTCAATTGAATTAATCTTATGAATCGGAAAATGAAAGCGTGGGTGCTCTTAGATATGATTTTATGATAAGGTAAGCAAGAGCACCCACGCTTATATTTTCGGATTCATAAGATTAATTCAATTTATTATTTTTTACTTTTTAGTCCATTTTAAAAAGCGTGTTTTTTTAAAAAAAAAAACTTTTTTAGTTATTTTTTTATGTATAATAGATGAATATTAAACGCCTTGTAAGATAGGCAATCCAGACTTCACACAATAGACGTCCAGTTCGTTTTGGACATTAATAATAAACATTATTATAATGCGTTGAGCTAATCAGTTCGTCGTAAAATCAGTTCGTTTTGGACGTTAATAATGATGCAATAAATTACTCCAAGTCAAACAAACGGCTACAAAGAGGCTATGAAATTTCTGTCAACTATCGTACTTTGATAACACCTAATCTATGCTGCACACATGATGTTTCAAGAATTTTGTCTGTCGTGTATATACAATCAGTACAAGAACCCCTTTGGGGTAAAGGGAAGAGTGACGCAAGAATTCTACTCACAAAAGAAGTGATATCCTTGTTGTGAGTGACTTTCTTTGTGTCACTATGGCGGAATTGTTTACTTTGTAATAAAATTAATAAAATTAAGAGACCTAGTATTCTCCCTTCCCCTAAAGTGACACAAAGAAAGTCACTCGCAAAATAGATATCACTTCTTTTGTGAGTAGAATTCTTGCGTCACTCTTCCCTTTACCACGAAGGGTTTCTTGTACTGATATCACTTATTTTGTAAGGCTGTATATTAAAAAGTGCATATTCTTCATACAAAAGGTCGATTTTGGACCATGCTAGGCTCTCGAAAACGGAAACTCCTATAAAAAAACATCAGTTTGCCTCTGGGAGGCCCGCAATTGACCCTCGAAACCCGCTGGTTCCAACCATTTTTTGCTAAAGCATAAAGACAGACAGACTGACAGAGACCCTCTCCTATCGAAGGCAGAGGCCCCCTTTTGTGAAAATTCTGTTATTGGATTTAAAAAAAATCATAATGTTTGTACTCCTTCACCGATTTTGACATGAGATACACCGTTTGAAAGGTATTGAAGCGTAGATTACGATTCCGGAAGTTTCGGCCGCCTATATGGTCTGAGGTCAGTGCTATCACCAGAAGTGTGAAATTCTGATTTTTTTTTTCGAACCAACCTATGGGTCACAGGGAGGTCCTACCAACCCATCTTTTTCTGTGTCTTAGTATGGCAAAGAGCTTCCAATGCAAGTTCATGCATCAAAATGGGGCTTATAGTTCGCTATCCGAAATTAGCTGTATATACGTGTATGTAAGTGTCGCTAAAAGACTCGTTTCTTAGCGTACTCGAAGAACTACAGTTCTTCGTTATTACACATTCTACGTACACAACAATTCGGATATGACATGTTTTGTTACGTTTCGAGCCAAATTATTTCTTCCTTTGGTCTTTTTCTATGAATTTGAATTGATATCTTCGAGGAAACGTTCTTCTATGATTTTCCATGGTCTTACGTAGTGTGGGGCTAGGGGGTAGGGTTGTCAACTGGAAATTGTCACATGCAGGACAAAACTCCGAAAAAAGCAGGACTTTCCTATATAAAATGCTGGAAACATTGAATTTGAAAGAATGAACATAAGCACGTCGTAAAATCCATAAACAGAAACATAACAACTATAGCTCATCTGGTTCTTTTTACAAAAATAATCGAAAGCGATATAACGACAGTAATACCAGCCACGCACCCTAGTAGTTATTAAATAGTGACAAATTACCTTTCGTGACCTTCGAGTTTACCATAAATAACGCAAACACTGCAAAGACAAGGTGTAATAACGTCTTGCTCGTTTGTTTTTTTTTTAAATCCGGACGTGTTCAAGAAAATACCAAATGCCGGTCTGACGTCGCAGAAAGGTTAAAAAGCCGGACATGCCCTGTAAAAACCAGACAGTTGGTAACCCCTACTATGGAGTTGCAACCCCAACAGACAGATCGAGGTAGACAAAAATTAATTACATTTTCTAATCTTGAACAGGAAGGTTAGACATTTTCGCTTCTAAACCATTTGTTTAAAATAAGGAAATAAATAAATATTTATAATGTGTAGTAGTTACTTATTTGTCAGGGTCTGCTGATATTATTTCTTTTTCTAAATAACCGGACCGCGGTGGTTAAATGATATAGTGCTCGCTCACCTCTGATCCTAGGGGTCGTCGGTTCGATCCTTGCTCATGCCATGTGTTCTTTGTGTTCGACGAACACCGTGTGTGCGAGTTTTCTCAGGGTACTAACGTTTCCTCCTACTTTCTTCATTCCACCAGTTCATCTCATCATCATCCATACGGCCTGAGCCACTAAAGGCTTTTTTTTTTTTTTTTTTAAATCTAAGCAACTACTTCTCGGTGGAATTAGTGTTAAATAATTAACTTCGTTTGCGAAACCTACTTCTACTTATGGCGAGTTCCAATTATGATAATTTCCATGGTATAATACAGTAGAAGTCGGATAGACCGGCATCCAACAGTCCGGTACGCCCGATTGCCGGCACCATCCCAGTTTTTTTTTTCTGTAAACGCTTGTGAACGACAGTTGAAAGCGCTTGGCGCGGTTCGGAACCACTCGGAAGTGTCCACTATTCGTCTGCTACTGGTAGACGCAATCAGCATTGTTTGGACTTTACTCCGCTGTCACAACACACATGTTAAGTTCATTCTTTTCTAAACTAGTAGTAAGAGGTACCGCCCGATAGTCCGGCATTTTTAGTAATCCGGCACCGGGCCGGTCCCAAACGTGCCGGACTATCGGACTTCTACTGAGAATACTGAATACACAAGAGTAATTTACCAATTTTAAGTCATTTTTTCTAGTCTTTCAGAAACCTGCTATTGCATTGCTTTTTTCTTTCTTTTTTTCAAAACCTGTTATTCTTTACCTTTCGATTTCATAACTGATTTTTTAAATTGAATTTTCTTTCGTGGACTGAACTGACAACACTACCCAAGCCCGTCACGTTTGAGAGATGACGTTCCTAGACGATTACTCTTCTTTGGGTAGAGATGGAGAAACAAGCGACTAAGTACTTGGTGAAAATATTAATACAATCACGTCATTTGCCTGGCGGTACTGAGGGTAACCACAGTCAGGATAGTGGATCGCGTGGTTCGAATCCGCGTTCTTCTCCATTGCCAATCTGAAGTTGGCAAAGTTAACGAGTGAACTGTAATGACTCAATGATTTGTAATCATTGTGTTATATCTTTCGTTAATTATCGTTATTCAAGTTTATAATGATCAATACAGCTTTGTTTATATATGTGATGTCAAAGAATAGAAAGATATATAAGATTCTTTGCATAGGGGAATTCAGTTCAATATGATCAGTCCGAAAATATGAGGGGCACGAAGCTTATACCCCCATATCTTCCACGTGTACTGCACAAAAGCAAAACAACGAAGTTGATAGCATTTATTTATTTATTTAGGAAGAATACAACGGGCGTATGCCCAGTTATGGTATTCTGTAAAAAGTAAATTACAATTTAGTTTTTTGTATTACCAGGAATGCTTAGTAACATATAATCAATCCATACTGTCAATAGTATCAACAAAATATAAACACAGTATATACTAAACACAAGAGAAATACATCACAATATAAAGCCACATTTAGAATCAACATAGCTAATTCAAGTTGAATAGTAATGAAGCGTAATATATGTAAGTTAATACTATACAATATAAAAACACAAAGTAAATATACAAATATAGATATAAGAATAAGTTAAGACTGATAATACAAATATAATTAAATGATTTATAATTCCCTTTTAGGTTTGTATGTGCCCATCGTAAGTTTTTTTTTTCATTTTGGTCATCCTATGTTTATAAACTAGAACTTGCTATAGTAATTTTGCTTGCTTTAGAATAATTTTATGAAATTATTCTGAAAACTTCTTTCGCTTTGATCACATATGTCTACCTCGTTTATCATTCCACATAATTTATTGTACGAAAAGCACATTCTCCAAATGGGTGACTTTCTCAGAATCTCAGTTTGCGCTTTCCTACAGTGGAAAAGGCCTTTATTATCCATTCGGGTTCTAGTATCCGGTATCCGAAATTGGATTTCAGAGAGTAAGCCTATACTATTTACGCAGTTATGAATTAATTTATAAAGAAAGAGTGAGTCAGTCATGATTCTCCTATTTTCCAGCGTAAGGAGTTCAAAATTCTGAATTAGGTTTACATAATGTTCAAATTTAGGATAAAAGCCAGTTGTTTTGTACGTTAGGAGTCTGAGGAATTTAGATTGAATCTTTTCTATTTTCTCACAGTTAATCTGAGAGGTGGGATTCCAGATGATGGATGCATATTCAAGTTTCGGTCGAACCAATGAATAATATAACTTTTGGTATGTACTAGTCATTCTGAAGTCCTTTGCTGTTCTATAAATAAATCCTAGAATTCTGAATGATTCTGCAGTTATATTGTTTACATGACAATTAAACGTTAGTTTAGAGTCAAAGACAACCCCAAGATCTTTTATTATTTCTGGTCTCGGTAAAACAGTGTTATTGATTGAGTAAGGAAACTGAATATTTTTTTGTTTTGTAGTAAATGTCATCGAAGTGCACCTTTTACTATTCTAGTCTAGTTTATTTCTGTGACACCACCTCTTTATACTATCTAAATTTGAGACCTGAAGTATTCCTGATGTCATTTCAAATTCCTTTGATACAATTTCTCTGTAGAGAACGGATTGTACACGGTGTTGTAAGTAAGATGAAAGAAGTTTGACTAGGTTTTCCGTAAAATTGAAGTGCTTAAGTTTGGCAAGTAATATGCAATGGTCTACTGTGTCAAATGCTTTGGCAAAATCAGTATAAATAACATCAACCTGACCGCCATTATCTAATGTTTTAGCTATAAAATCCGTGATTATTACTAAATTTGTAGACGTTGATTTGTTCATCATAAATCCATGCTGTGAGTTTGATATTACTGGTCTAACGTGAGTTATGATACGGTGATAGAGACAATTTTCAAAAACTTTAGCGAACGCCGAAAGAATGGTTATTGGTCTATGATTTTCAATTTCTTTTGAATTACTGGATTTCGGTATTGGGTATACTAAAGCCTCTTTCCACTGTTGTGGAAATTTGCATGTGCGTAATGAAAGATTGAATATTATGTACAACGGATATTTCAATAGTTCCGAAAATCCTTTCACTACATAAGGGGGCACGCCATCTGGAGTTTTAACATTTTTATTGCCACTTCTACCTCTTTCATACCTATCTGAGAAATCGACAGATCGTCAAGTCTATTACTTGAATATATACAATCTCCCATTTCCATTGTTTTGTATTCAGTGCAACTTTCTCTGTATATGGACCGAAAATAGGAAGCAAAAGTGTTAGATATCATCGATTAGCATTGTCATCGATTAGCTTGCCATTGAATGAAACCGGACTGGTAGGAAGATGTTTTGATTTGCTTTTCGCGAAATTCTAAAATTGTCTTGGATCAGCAGCTACTCGATTTTCTATGTTTAATATATACAAGTTATATACATTAGTAATTTCTTTCTTTGTTTCCTTACGCAATATATTAAATTCACTTAAATAAAATTGATTATTTAAATTAGAGTTCTTATGCTTTCTACTATAATAGGCTTTAAGTTTTAGTTTGCTAATTATTTCTTTTGTAAACCAACACGGATAATTTTTCGTTGATGGTTTTTGACAAAGCTGAAACTGTGGCTTAGACTTCTTTCGTCGCAGTTTCACAAGCCTGAGTGGCTCTTTTTTGCTTATTATTGTCAACTTTAATTGTATTACTTTTTATTTTGTATATTCTACTGTTATTTATTCTTTTTCAATTGTATTGGGTGTGCAGATATTGACACAGAGTGGTGCCCATACATACTCTATGCAGTGCTCATATTATCTTAGTACCATGGGAAATATGGGCATTGCACATATGCCTTACTTTCCTCTTCGTTACCCAGAAAACAGAGTATGTACAACCCTGTACTTTCTAACGTTGTTCAAAGAAGATTCTGTATTTCTTTTAGTCATATTTTGAAATTCTTGTAATAAACCATTTTTGAGATACAATCGCACTTTTATTAACTATGCTCATATTCATCTGACTTCCCCTAAGGATTTTTTACGTTACAGAGGTAGACAACTTGCAGGTTGTAGTGATTTATTTAAATTTTAGTGATGACATCTAAGTCACAGAATGGCCAACAAAATTTTATAGGCCTAGTAGAAAATTAATATTTACCTGAAATAGAGGACAGTGTCGTTTAGTGTAGATTAGCATATAATGAAGCTTTTTATAATAACAAAGAAGAGAATTAAACTTATTTCGAAAGGAATTATAATAATATAAGAAAATATGTTTAATGTCCGGATTTGGTTATTTCAGAAATCGGGTAACTAGGTAACAGCAAGTTAATATGTTATAGTCGATGTTTGGTTTAAGTAGGTATTGTAAAAGATGCATGTGTTCTACTATGTAAGGACTAGAATTAGTTGGTTGTATAAATCGGCTGTCTTTCTCTACGATAAATGTTTTCTTTTTTTTTTTTTCATTTCACTTTACGGTCTAACTTCTCTGAAGCATTCCTCCTATCAGAAAGTTCAGATTGAGCTGTGGTAGCTATTCAGCATTTTCAGCTTGGACTTTAATTGTCCTGTTTGTGGGTTTTACGTTAAAGTGTGTAGTTTTCACTGCGTATGAGAAATATACTGATTTGAAACACGAATCTTTTCCTGTCAAGATAATTCAGACGCCATTTTGGTTCATTCTTAATTCAGTTTGTGAATCCACGATTACCGAACAAATTACCTTGAGAAAGAGAGCGTATTTCTTTTACGTCAAAGCCGGAGCGTATTGGAATTTGGAGAACAAAAGAGTAATTACTAATATATCGACGTACGAACGTCCATATACATTATACGTCCACATATTTATAATATTACACACGGAGCCTGGATAAAAAAACAACAACCAATATTTAATTTTTAAAATATACGATCTTCACGGTTTGTACGAAATTTTATCACAAGCAAGACAAGTGCTTATATGCCAAAGGAAAGCTCTTGATGAAAGCAGCCGATTCATATAATTAGAGGATTAATATCCCCCTGGGTTGAGAGAAAATAGATAATTACTGCAAAAAGAACTTTAAAAGTCCCTATGCTAAACAGCATGGTGTTGGAAATTAGTAAACATAGACAAACGGGATAAAAAAAAACAAATGATAACATTTAAGTAGTAAAGGGGCAAGGATCAGCGGTGTAGCCAGACAAATTGTCACGGCGGGCATTGTATTTACTTAGGGGGGCACCTTTACAAACACCAGAGTATCATACTTCGTGTTTATCCAAAATAGTCCAACGTTTATTCAAGTGAGGTTTAGTGCATAGTGTAACTGATATCATCCAGCTTAGCTGTTCGATCGCTTTCATTTAAGAATAGTTCAAAACGGTTATTCTTTTATTTTTATACCAACCGATTAATTAATGGCGACCATTTTTGTATTGCGGTGCACACCTAAAATTTTGTTAGCAGATGTTTACGGAAAATGTAATACATGTGAACTGTTTTTTCATAGTATATTCAAACAAAAAACATTCTTTAAAGTAATATCTGGACACAGAAAAACCGATCCATAAATTTTAATTAAACAGGTCCACTTAAGGATTTCGGGTACCGTCAACAAAACATCTGGTACCGTACTACGAACTGAACAAGAGCCAACTTGTATGGTACACTGAGCGAAGAATGTTCCTGAAATACAAAGTAGCAAAGATAGGCAACACACCATACAGGAAATTTTGCGCTTAATCAGTTCTGGAGAGCAAATGAATATAGCTTCCTTCCCCAGCCTCCATGAAGACTTCGCTAAAGCAGTGATTGGAAGAACCTATACATAGAGACAAACACGCCCCCTCCGTTGCTTAAACTTACTTCTTTGTCCAAAAGCACGAGCTCAATAACTACAAAACAACATCAGCAAATAATAATAAGCCTTACACTCACTAAAGTTATAAAAATTAAAAGTTAAAGGGATAAATAACCCAATGTAACTGTAAACTGCGTTTGTAAAGACAAATATTCTCTTTTAACTTTCGAAATGAAACCATCTTTCAATACTCCCAAAAGGTATAGTAATTGTGCAAAAGTCCTAAGCGTCCTCTGTGGTGTAATGGACTAATGCGTGGAAATGAAAGCATCAGAGTTAAATTTGAGGTCGTCGGTTCGAACCCATTCTTATTACTTTTCACTTTTTCAAACTTTCATTTTGATAAAACAAGTGAAAAATGCCAATTTTACAGAAATATTTTAAATTGGATTCCAAAACTTGAATAAAATGACGAGCTGAGACAAGTACGTTACGCTGCCAGTTTTAACACTAAAAGCGACGTAAGGGACAAGGTAGGTGGATGAGGAGAAAGGTAGGCCCAGTTCGCTGCTTTGCTGGAATTGGCTGAGAGCGCGTGACGTCATCTGACTAGCAAGCAGCGATACTGTCGGATGCGCAGCATTGAATGTATAGCTCTCGCAACAATTTGAAGTTAAATGCTTCAATAAAATAATTAAACGAATATACTCCAAGCTTTGAAAATTCGACCAGAAATAATATTTTAAATTTTTCCTGCTCTTATATATGAGCTGTTAGTGATTTTATATACGTCACTATTCAGATTAAAAGTTCTGCAATTATGAAGTTTCTGGTAACTTCTCAAAAGCTCGGTTACAAAAGAAGTACATTGAAAACTTCTCAATTTCAAATACTCTAGGTTTCTCGGTTATAGTTTCGGTTAAACCTATTTTTCATATTATGTAACTGTTATAAATTTTAACAGCGGTGGGTTTAATTAATTGTCTGTAATTGTTTTTTTTTTTATTTAAATTGTGTCGATGTTTTGAATTTGAGTTCACTTATGGGCAACTTTGGTTCAGGCAGCGATGTGATAGGTCGAGGGTGGGGAATGTATCGGCCATGGCTTTACTTAAAGTACCATCCCGGTATTTACATGGTGAAACACATACTATGAACTCCTCAGTCAGGATGGTCGGCCGAGGGTTCGAACTCTCATGTCTATCCATTGCCCACGAAACTACCGCCTAGACCATGAGAGCTGACTAGCAAAAGTTAACCCATTTAA
>JAGDQP010025896.1:15016-26455 GCA_022664845.1 Lepisma saccharinum
GGCAGTCTGCGACACCTCTGGTGCTAGAGGTCGTCGTATCGATCCTTGCTCATGCCATGTGGGCTTTGTGGTGGACAAACACCGTGTGCGTGTGTTTTCTTGGGGTACTCAAGTTTGCTCCCACTTTCTTCATTTCACGAATTCATCCCATCATCCATTAGGTTTTCCAGGGTTTACCTTTTTCATCACGCAAATGCAGGAGTGGTGCATTAAGACAGGCCATAAATAAAATTCAGAATTCAGCAAACTCCTTCACATTCTGCTGACAATATTTAGCCTATGCTTTGATAAACTGAAAATTGTCTGCTAGCCTTTACCATATTTTCACGCCGAACCACCCAATTATTTTTAAAGATGCACAAAATATGCATTCATTATTGATACAGTTTCCAATAAACAATATGAAAAAGGTATTGTTAAAGAAAAAAACAGCAGCAGCATTTTTTTTACCTTTCTCCCGTGTTACGGGTTTTTAGCTAAAACGCAACAATGAAAACAATGTTTTTCGAAAGTATTTCATATATTATTTCAACGTATTTTATAAATAATTATAAATTTCTTATTTACAACAATGTGTGTAGTAAAATTCCACGCTCTTGTGTTATGTTTTATTAATGCCATAGAGTAAATAGGACATATTTACTCTATGTTAATGGAAATGAGCTTCCCATTTCCCATATCTACTTCGTTGCGCTGCTAGTCAGGTGACGTCATGCAAAACGTCACGGTCTCGGCTAAAACCGCGGGAACGCGAACTGGACCCCCCCCCTGCGTAAGGGATGTAATTAAGGAAATCAAGCGAACATGTAAGTTAATATGGCCATCTATCGAATTCAATCCAAATCCGGTGATTACAGAAGACAACATTTTAAACCTTTTTCCGTAAGCTGAAGAAGTTTCTCTATTCTTTATTAATTTGGGGGTGCTGATTTCGAATTTGGCAATATAATTTTTGTCGCACGTAAGTGTTTTGTGTTGTAACGTCTTTTACTTTGTCATATATAGAACAAAATTGCCTGTTCATATTGTCTTGATTTTATGAATATTAACACACTTTAGATCATTAACAGTGATTCCGCCCCGCCCCCCCCCCAAAAAAAAAGAAAATCCTCGAGGACTTCATAAATTTTGCGATAGAAAATCGATAGAAATCATGCAAAACTCCACTTACACCCTTCCAATTTTGACTTGACACCCCTCAAACACAGGAATTCCTGCTCATAACACAGGCTTATCAAGCATAGAAATACAGTGATAAAAAATCCTACAAGAGCAAATGAAACTCAATTTGAGGTTATGAAGCAACGTTTAATTTAGAGCTTTGAAGAATTGCAAAAGCGTTATCTCGTGTCTACACAATAAATCAAAAGAGCGAAATTCCCCTCGATTTGAGCGGGAAGAGGGTAAGATTGTTTTAGTATGAATTTTCATCGGAGAAAAGTTTCTGCTTGAAAACGAAGGGATTTATGGTAGCCCATGTGAATGAGAATGTAGACATATTTTTAGTTGAGTTTGAATCTGTTCATTAAAGTTTTCTTCTGAACACGAAAGCGACGTAATAAGATGATGAAAGTTGACAGCCTATTCCAAAAATTTGACCGTATTGATTAGGCTGTTTTGAGCTGAAAATTCTCAAAGTCCAACTTTGGAAACAGTAAACCAAAGATGCCAAACCCTCAAAGGAACGGTGAACCGTCCCATCTGAAAAAAAATGTGCAAATTTGTTTTTCTTCTTTTAAGTGCAATAAGACATGTTGAAATGTTATTAAGTGTAGAAAAATGTAGCATTCATTAAAATACGTAATGATACAGTATTTCTAAACTATCCATACATCTGAGCACGTGATGGTTTTGCCACCTATGTTTCCATACGTAAAAGAACATTTCCAATAGTTTTCGCTTTTATAATACAATAAACAAGACAAAAGAGACAAAACAACAGCATTAGCAACGTATATGGATGTTATTGTCTTGGACACAAAAATTCAGTCATTCTTCAAAAGGAGTCCTCTCCGAAGGAGCTTGGTAACTATGTCCATGTTAGCTCAGTGGTAGAGCACTGGGACTTTTAATCGAGAGGTCCTGCGTTCGAACTCAGTTCGGCATAATTTTTTTGTTTGCAATGATATATTCCTCACAGCATGTATAAGTAGATAAAAAATTACATTGAAATAAATAAGTTGCATATGTATTCATACAATCATTTCAGAACATAAGTAATTATTATGTTTAAAATATAACATCAAAGGGGTGGTGGGTGTTGACAGAAAGTCGGTATATTAAATGTGAATGTTAAACACAAATTAATTAAATCGTGTAATAACAATACATAATTGCGTGTAGTGTATTTGTCTGCAGCTATTTGTCACACGGAAGTTTCGCCTCCATACTCTCATTTACGTTCTTGAAATAGTCAAAGGCTGTCAAAAGAAAATTAGGTTATAAGAGAAAAATATCCAAAGTCGGATCATCGCTGCAGACCGCAAGTTCAATATCCCCACGAACGATGAGGACACTAAACTGTACTTTAGTTTCTTTCCACAGGTTTCAGTTCAGTACTCTGAAATGCTTTTTTCATATGGAAGGCTTTAATCTCTCCCAGGCTTGGTTCCAAATTCTATGATCAAGAGAAGTTACTATCATCTTATTAAGTAGAAGGATAAATTGCTTGTATTGACTAGGTCTCGAACCCATGTACGTGTCGCATTGGTTTAGAAAGCAAAGGTTTTAACACTGAGCTAAATTTAGAACTTGAAAAGTATTGCCAACATTTTGTTGTTATTAAGGCACCACCAGAGTGAGTCACGCTAAGTGGACCATTTTATACATGAGTGATTTTAGATAAGGATGATTAGATTGGTGTAGGTATAAAATTGGGTCATTCCTGGACAAATCATCCAATTTTAGAAAAACTTGTTACATCACCATTTTAGATTTTTTTTCATATATGGGTTCCTACATACCTGAAGATATCAGAACGACTTTATAAAGAAATGTGATGATTTTATATACTTGCGTCTACCCGTAGGTCACTGGAATTAAAATGGCGGCTTGCTAAAGCGGAAGTAGTCCACTCTCGCTTATCCTGAACGATAAGTAATAGCGAGAAGCGCTCAACACGGCAGCTGCAGTTTGGTCTAGTGGTCAAGACGTTAGACAGCTGATCCAAAGATCCTGCGTTCAAACCCTGGCGGCGACTTTTTGCATATTTTTAAAAAAAAGAAAATTAAAGTTTTTTCTGTTTTTATGTAAATACACAAAAGGAAATTTAATAAAAGTTGTGATTTACAATTTTAAAAGATGGCACTAAAAACTAGGATGTATATAAACCCACCAGGGCAGGATGTACACCGAGCGATAGCGAGGTGTGCAAGCGGGGGAGGGTGCGTCCGAAGGGAGCTGAGCGGCGTTAGTCGCGGGGGATGGGCGCAGCCCCCTGTTAGAGGTGGGCATACGCAAAAGTACTGTTTACTTAAAAGTTCTGTGCTGTACCGGAAGTGTTTTCAAGTGTGCCGCCATTTTAATTCCAGTGCCCTGCGGCTAGACGCACGTTTTTATATCTCTCGGGGTGACCATATTTCCAACATGGCGGGTGATGTTTTTTACTCCCGTAGGATATGTACGGAAACTTGCATATCTCAAAAACTAGAAGAACTTAAGAGCTGAATTAAAAACCATTGTGTAGCTCTTGAAGTGCACTTGGAAGATGTGGAACCCCGTCTTTAAAGCTTAATTTCTCTATTCCAAACATTAGGCTGAGAATAAATTTACGAATTGTATAAAATTCGATTTTTAAACCAAGATTTTGGTGTGTAGGAGTTGAATAAAATTCTGCAAAATGTTGTCATGTTTAGACCTCTCAAAAGGGTTTCTGACATTCACACTCTTTTTTGTTTTACGGGTGTTCAAACATGGCTCTTTGCAAAAAAAAAAATGCCGGATTTCGGGCTTAAATATTGTATATACGTCCTCATGAAACAATCTGAAATGTGGTTTTGAAAAAGCTTCGTATGTGACCAACTAGCAGTAGAAATTGCAACTTTTATTTTGTAATGGTTTGGTTAATACCAGATGATTTTCTTCGCTATACGATGCAGATGCGAATGTGGTATCCTCACGAAAGTCACCATGTTTTAGGGAAGAAGCTGAATATAAGACTTCAATTTCTCTTGTGATGTTTAGAACTATCAACAGGATTATTGTGTAGAAAACTCTGTGGCGTTGAATCACAACGCTTTTTTGCTACAGGAAAATGCCGGATATGGGTCTAAATTATCTCAAATGGGCCATCATAAAAAAAATGATAGTTGGTCTTCTCCAGGAAGCTTTGTATGTTCTCAAATCACAGTAGAAATGGCAATTTTGAGTGGTTTGGTCAATAAAAAGTTGTTCATGGGAGTTAAAAGTGTGCCTTTCAAGCAGCGTAGTAATATGAAGTTGCATATACACATATAATCCGCTTGCACTGACCAAACCAATTAGAAATAAAAGTTGCCATTTTGGTTGGGAGCTGACGACTAATAAGGCTTCCTTTAAATTTCAGTTTTTTATTTAGATATTTAAGCCCGAATACCTGCATTTTTTGACGATGTGTGAATCCTGTTAGAAAGAAAGGAATGTAATTCAACCAAATGATTTTTTGAATATAGACACTCTTTTGGTAGGTCTAAACATTACAAATGACACAGCCTTAGATTCGACTGTTTCACATAAGAAAAAAAAATGTGGTCTCTTTGAAGATACCACATTTGCATTTGCATAGTATGACGACGGAGAAACTAAACTTGCACTGACCACCCACTTCCTGGTAGTCGGGAAAAGGTTCAGGTCCGCACTTTTCCGACCGTTTTCATCTAGAATTTATGTAACTCAAGTATCGTTATTCCTTTGCAAAAGAATTCTGCCGGTAGATTAGAATATAGAAAGATGAAAAGGGGAAACGTTCTTTATATTTTTTAAACGAGAAAGTGCCTAATGTGGGGTCAAGAACTTATAATTTATTCTTAGTACTAGCTGTTACCTGCACCATAACTTTGCTCGGAAGTCGTCTTCGAGTATCTGGTTGTACGGTCTAGTGGATAAAGCGCTGTAGAGTAGTTCTTAAGGTATCGGGTTCGATTCCACCACAGGTCACCGATTTCTTCTTTTTTTTTAAAAAAAGAAATTACCTTTTTCATTTCTACTTTCGCAATATGCACTTTTCTGCTACCTTATCGAACATCAATGAAATAAATTAGTTAAAGCCAGATTATACATAAATTTCAAATATCGACCTTAGACCGTGTGACCTGAGCGTTGATATGTCTGTTAGTGAGGATTTCTATTTTATATGTAGAGAGTATTATTATTAGTAGTAGTATTGCCTTTTTCAGGATATTATAGTATAAATTCAAATTCCGTTATTCTCAAAAGATTAGGAGTACTGACGTATTTTTTTTAATCTGGAATTTTTAGAATATTGACCGAGTCGCCGTAGGTCAGTGTTAGAGCGTTGGCGTAGCATTCAGGAGGCCGTGGGTTCAATCTCAGCGGTCTACATCCTGATTGAGGTTTTTCCACGTTTTCCTGAGTCACACCAGGCAAATGGTGGGATGGCACCTACAGCATAGACCCTGGCCAACACCTTCCCCTCCCTTTTCCATCTTCTATCCCGGCCTAATCGTTATAAATAACATTCAAATTTAGAACATAGATGGAAAATTTTTAATTAGTGTTTCCTTTGTAGTTTGTACAGAACAAGGTGTTCTGTACAAACTGATTCTGACAAAGATTGTATTTGTTTAAACGTTTAATCAACAACCATTACGTAAAATATTTGTATTGCTATCAAACTTCAATATTTAACACCTGCTTGTTTAGCTGTATATCTATCTGCTATCTGTATGTCTATATGTATCTTGTATGACTTAGACTATATTGGCACCATGTTGTTCGTAGAACATTAATAAATATTGCATTACATTATCATTACCACAACAAATGCAGTGATATTTCACGTTACTGATAAACTGCTAAATAACAACTTAAAATTTCTAATTCATTTATACTGGGAAACATCAAGTTTCAGGTGATAATAGCAGTGCAATCACGATATTTTGATGATCCTCTGAATCTAGACAAAGTGACAGTAATCCTGGTGCAAAACTAGGAGTTTTATTGTAGTTGTATTTGCAGTGAAGGTTTTTTCCCCCTAGAAATTCTGGGTAATGAAGAGCAAACCTCCACAACTGCGGGCTTAAAGTAATTCTGTTACTTACTACATTCCATTTCATACTTCTAGAAGTATGTTATTGACGAACGGTTTTCGGACATTTAAGCTCGAAATCCGGCAAAGGACCATGTTTGAACCCCCGTAGAAGAGAAGGAGTGTGGTTTAGGACCATGATTTTTTTGAGTGCATACACTCGATTGGTAGGTCTAAATATGACAAAATTTTGTAGAATTTTATTCAATTCCTCACCCCAAGAAATTTGTTAAACATCAAATTTTACACAATTTGTTACTTATTTTTCAGCTTAATTATTGGAATAAAGAAATTAATTTTCAGAAAAGGTGATTCCATATTTTCATTGTACACTTCAAGAAATACCCAACGGTGTTTGATTAAGCTTTTTCTAGCTTGTCTGGTTTTTTAGATATTCAGGTTTCCGTACTTGTCTACGGGAGTAAAAAACGCCATCCGTCATTTTGGAAATATAGTCGGCCCAAGAGCAATAAGGGCATAACGTTTCTTTCAAAAGTTGTTCTGATATCTTCAGGTATGTAGGAACCCATATACGAAATATTTTTTTTTCTAACATGCTGATAGAATAACTTTTTTTTCTAAAATTGGATGATTTGTCATGGAATAACCCAATTACGTATGTTTCAGTGTCTGGCATAACGTATGGAAAGAAATGCTATTAACATTTCATTCTAATAATAATTTTCATAAAGAAATTTTCATCAATAAGAAAAGCTGTTTTAACAAAGTGAATTATGCTTTTACACGTATAAAATATACAATGCAGATTTAAATCTAGAAAAAGCATCCAGACACAGGATTGTTCTGTTCGAAGACAACTGCTTGGATGGAAATGAATACATTCCTTACCAAACAGTAAGATTGTTTCACTGTTACTAAAAAAAATATAAAAAAAATAATCTACCTTATCTAAAATCACTAATGTATAAAATGGTCCTCTTAGCGTAACTCCATCTGGTGGTGTGTTAAAAAGACAAATTTTGGCAACATTTCTCTAGTTGTAAATGCAGCTCATCGTGCTTTTGCTTTCTCACATTTGCTTTCTAAACCAATACTACACGAACGTGGGTTCGAGCCCTGGTCAGGCCAGGTATTTTTCCTATTTGTTAATAAGACAATAACTTCTCTTCATCATATGACAAAAGTATAGAATTTGCTAGCAAGAGAGAGAAAAGTATTTCAGACCCATGGAAAGAACTTCTGTCTTCTTTACTGAAGAACAGTTTAGGATCTTAGAGCCTCATCGTTCGTGGGGATCATGAGCTTTGGCGATAGTGAATTTGCTGTATGACACCTTGGCCCGACTTTGGATATAACAACATTTACTTAATTTGTGTTTAACGTTCACATATAACATACTGACGTTCTGTCAATGCCCACCACTTCTCTGATGTTATATTTTAAACATAATAAGTACTTATGTCCTGAAATGCTTGTATGGATACATATAGAACTGATTATTATTATTTTATGTAATTATTCATGCTTTGAGGAATATATCATTATAAAAATAATTTTTCTAGAACGGGATTGGAACCCACGATCTCACGACTATAAGTCAAAGTTCTAAAGTAAACATTGCTTCATAACTTCAAATTGAGTTTCATTTGCTCTTGTAGGATTTTTGATCACTGTATTTCTGTGCTTGATAGTCTGTGTTATGATTAGGGATTCCGCCAGGATTTTCAGTTTGGGGGGGGTAAAGTTAACATTGGGAGGGTGTAAGTGGGTTTTGCATGGTTTCTATCGATTTTCGATCAGCTGTCGATTTTCGAGTTGTGTGACATAGAGGGTTGTGTGGCGGAATCACTGGTTATGATATATAGTGTGTACATATTCATAAAATGAAGACAACATGAGCAGGATTTTGTTCTAAATACGAAAAAGCAAAGGACGTTACAACACAAAACACTTACGTGCGACAAGAATTCTATTGTCAAATTCAAAATCATCACCCCCAAATTAGTAAAGAATAGAGAACTTTCTTCATCTTACGGAAAAATATTTTAAACGTTGTCTTGTGTAATTACCGTCTTGAACTCGACAGCTGGTCATATTAACTTACATGTTCACTTGATTTCGTTAATTACATCCCTTACGTAGCTCTTAGTGTTAAAATTGGCAGCGTAACGTATTTCTCTGAGCTCATCCTGTTATTCAAGTCTTGGAATGCAATTTAAAATATATCTGTGAATTGAGATTTTTCATCTGTTTTATTCGAAATGAAAGTTTGAAAAAGTGAATGGTCATATGAAGAGACTTTAACCGAGGACGTCTGATTTTAGTCTGTAGCTCTCATTTCCACGCATTATTCCATTACGCCACATAGGCCACTTCCTATTAAGGCACAATTACTGTATATCTTGTCAGTATTGAATGATCGTTCAAGTTCGAAACTTAAACGAGAATGTTTGTCTTTATAAACGCAATTTAAAGTTACATTGTGTTATTTCTCTCTTTATTAGAATGTGCATTTTTAATTTTTGTTACTTTAGTGGGTGCAATGCTTATTATTATTATTATTTACTGAAGTTCTTTTCTATTTTTGGAGTTCATGCTTTTCGCCGATGAAGTAAGTTTCAGACATTCAAATTTATGATTGGTTACAATAATCTCGTGATGTAAAGAGCTCTGTTGCCTTATCCTGGATTACAGAAGGATCTAAAACGTGTACATGGTTTCAAACTAGGGGCGTGTCTCTCCCTTCATAGGTCCCTCCAATCACTGCATTTGTATATTCCCGAAGGAGCGAAAGGGGAAACATGTATTTCTTACTTGTCCTGAACTGATTAAACACAACATTTCGTGTATGGTGTGTTGCCTACCTTCACTACTTTGCATTCCAGGAACTTCCTTCGCACAGTGTACATGCAGCGAAACACAAATGGTAAAAAGGATTCTGGTTAATGCAACTAAACCTAGAGTAACAGATACTGAACAACATAGTACCAAGAACTGTTCGATGTTTGGTTGAACTCAAACAAAACATGTCTGATGCCAGATAAACAAACATTAACAGTAACAGGCAGCAAATGCATAGTGAGGAGAACATAACTGGGTGGTTATAGTTGCTGCAGCCATACATCCAGTTGAAAGTATATTCACTGAATGTCTTGGAAGCAACTTTTTTTTTCGATCTACCTGCACGGCTTGGCAGCCATATTGGAAACATATTGGAAAAACTTCCGGTACGAATAGCTCACTCTCGCTTAGCTTGAATTATAAGTAACAGCGAGAAGCACTTAACCCGGCAGCTGCAGTTTGGTCTTGTGGTCAAGGCGTTGGGAAGCTAATCCAAAGGTCCCGTATTGAAACCCTGCAGTTGACTTTTTACATATGTTTTTAAAGAAAATTAAAGTTTTTCTTTCGTTTTTTATGTAAATACACAAAAGGAAATTTAATAATAGATGTGATTTATAATTTTGAAAGAGGCCACTAAAAACTAGGATGTATATAAACCCATCATCGCTCGGTGTGCAAGGGGGGAGGGTGCGTCCGGAGAGAGCTGGGCGGCGTTAGCGGTTAGCGGTGGGCATACGTAAAACTACTGTTTACTCAAAAGTTCTGTTTACGTAAAAGTTCTGTGCCGTACCGGAAGTGCTTCCAAGTGGGCTCTTCCCAGCCCTGCAGATCTGAAGCCAGTTCTGAAAAAAAAATCTTGCGTCTTGGAAAGGGGGAGCCAGTTAGTTTCAGAAATGTCGTCTACCCGAACAGTAAAGTAAACGTCATTATGATACTCTTGAGGTGTCTCACTTTTGTAAAATCACGAATCAGCATTCTTCATAGCTCTATTCTAACACAGGATCAATTAATAAAATTTCCAAGTTTTGAATAATTAAAGTCTACATAAATGTCTTTACTCCAGAAACTGCTTTTGTACTATAAAATGACTAGTAACATGTTCTTAGTTTTTCAGCAGAAACGACGGAACAGGGGTAGAGCGTTTAACAATGAGCAAGCTACTCTTATACTCTTACGGTCGTGTGTTCAAACCCCACTCCAGATATCTCCTTTTTTTCGTTAGTCAATACTGTTTTACTATATGCGTCCAGTAACAGGCACTATAACGTCTGGTACACTGCTTACTGAACATATTGTTCCGTTCACTAAATATCTTTGACTAAATATGTTCAATTGCCATAGCCGAACGTTCGGCAGGTTCATCTGGAACTATACGTTTGACTGTCTGCAACTGAACGTTCAATGACTTTTTCTGTGTGTGCTTTATCATTTTAACCTCTCAATGAAAAACCTAAAACGTAATCAAACTGGTCACAATGTTATCCAAATGTGGTTGTCGAAATAGAAAGATTTCGTTTTTTAGGGCGCTTTTTCACCCGGAGGGATGGAATATTTAAGTTAATTTTTTGTGCACTATTACATACAAAAGTATATTGAAAGTATACAGTATACGAAGGCTGATATATGCTTCCTTGATATTTTATGAATTTTTGAAAATCGAAAAATTTGTATTTTATGCATATTGGAGACCCAATAGCTCTAGTGAGACAAAATATAAAACTAGTTTTGTTTTCGGACGTTATACATTTATATCAGGAGAAACTACGATAGAATTTTGAACTTTAATGATATTTGAGTTTGAAGCAAGTTACACATTTGCAAATTGTTGATGAATGATGCTGGTGTACATTTTGGTAGCAACATTGAAGATCCGTATCTCTGATGAGAGATCATGGGCGGATTTAGGAGAGAGACTGGGGGCGGGGGGATTACTTTAAAAGCTATCGTTTAGAATGAAATTTTTAAAGTCATTCTGAAATGACTGGGGAGCAATGCCCCCCTATAAATCCGTCTATGTGGTAGATTAGAAAAAAGTCTATTTTTCCACAATTTACACACTTACGTCAGAAGAAACTACAGTAAAAATTTCAACTTTGATATTTGAGTTTGAATGGATTTACATATTTGCAAACTGGGGATGAATAATGGTCGTGCCTGCTTTGATAACTCGTATAAAAAATGGTTGTTAAAATTAATATTCTTTATTACCATCAGAATTGTGAAGAACGATTTTTCCGTTGTTATGATAATTGATATGCTTAAGTAGTAAGAGATGCAGACAGCTGTATAAGCGCTTCAGACACATAAAAAGTTGGCAACGTTTTCCAAATGGCATGGTTGCATAATAGAATGAAAAATGAAGGAAATGTGGAGCAGCCATGTTACCAAAGAAA
>JAGDQP010025897.1:0-26453 GCA_022664845.1 Lepisma saccharinum
TGGCCACATAGTGACACCTGGTACCCAATTCTGGCCACCAGTTCTTTTCTCTAAATCCTCAAATTTACTTGCACCAAGACAGTGTTGCCGCTCACCACCGTTCTGTATTTTACCTTCGCTACGCATTTTCGGCACGCCATCGTAGGTACTACAGTTTGGTTCCTACGCCTCCGCCACAGCTGTGTGAATGTGCAATAAAATTGGTCGTTCGCCGCCGCCGTTGAATCTCTCGTTCACTGCAACGCATCGCCGTGTTCTTTTCATAATCTGCTTTTGTAAGTACTGTTCCTGGCAGACAGATGATGGTGCACATTTATGTAATTTATGTTTAATGTCAATAAAACACATTATATGAGGCCACCAGTGAATACAAATGGCCAACAAGAAATTCTTCAAGTGGCTTCATTGGTCACCAAGTTTTACAGAACTCTTTAAACACTGCATCGAAGTGAATCCATCCGATTATACATGGGTTACCCATCCTGTTTGATTTTACCTGCTTATGTTTTTAGAATGAATTATATCACATGTTGATGCTGAAGGGTTACAATACATTTGATGAACAGTGAAGTTATGGGTTATTTATTAACAGATTATAAAGTAAAGTAACCTAACTTCACATAACTTTCTCGATTTCGGATCATTCTATTAACTTTTGACTAGGATTATGGCAACACCGTACAGGTTTTTTTAAAATTCAGCTTTCTATCGAATGAGTTTACATCGATCGTTCCTTGGACTTCATGCTTCCAAAGTTCCTACTTAATATATGACATCAGCAGGGGTGTTCACAGCTATATTCAATATACTACTGGATGAGATCTCACCCTGAGAGAGGAGTTGGTCAACTGCTCCCACTCTGACAAGATGAGTTAGGAGAGGAGAACCAAAGGTCTCAACTGTGATCCTCACTGTATTTTATTCATAGCAACTCCTCAATTGCATAACGAGTTAGTTGAACTCAGATTAGATTCTCCCGTTTTATATTCCGTCCGTGTTTTGCCTCCTTATTTCTGCGTTAATTGTTCGTTCTACCTGTGCGTACTGCATTTGCAAATTTGAGATAATATTACTTCCTGTGAATTTTTGAAAGCTGATTCCCGAAATGTAAACTGCCACCTTAAGTTAGGTTTGCGGAACCTCAGACTTCCAAGGGACCGAGCGATTTTACTTAATGCACAGTTAAGATTAAATATCAATAATTAACGTGGCTGACTCTAAACTAAGTAGTGTGGTCTAAAACGCACTATTCTTTTTCCTTTAGTCACAAAGCGCACGATATGCTGTATGGTCGCAAAACGTATAAACTCAATAGTAATGACAGCAAAAAATATTATTGTATTTCTCTGCTTTTCAAATAACTACATATTTAAAGATTTTTTAAACATAATTTTCATTTTAGAGAAAAAAGCATTACAATATGCATGTAGAGTACATTTTGAAGCAGTCATACAGAAATCTATTCGGTTGCCAACTTCTTCAGAATTAGTGGTTTTCATCAGTTCCGATTCACTGCTCCAAATAAGGGTGATTTGAGAGATTCCATTCATCGCTATTTGGAGCAGTGAGTCGGAACTGTGAACCTTGTACGCGTTTGGCCGATTTTCATACAGGCGCTCGCCTCCTGCTTTGCTTGCGATTTGGCTGAATAGCCAATTGAGTACGTTTTCTATTTAAAACAAGAGTTTATATTGGCTAATCATAGATACCGTAATCACGCGGCGAGCGCCTGCAACAAAAGCCAACCTTAATCTGTATGTATTTGTTCTAAACGTGAGTTCGATCGCGATCACTAAGTGACAAAATTTCATCAGGCAGGCAAGTATCAGGATGGTACCTTCAACTTGGGCCCCGGCCAGCTCTTCCCCGTATCCTTTCCTCCTACCGTATTCCAACCTGAGCCATAGATACACAATAAAAGATTTTCTCTAGGAAATTTAGGACAACGATCATTTCAGTTTATGGGAAAGATACACGTAAAATTGTTATCTTTGATCGTCGCAACTACCTTAGAAAGTTAAAAATTTACAGACTGCACATTAAATACTCCCCGGATCGTTGGAAACATGAATGTAAGTTTATGTGGAACAAAATTAGTTTAACGCGTACATGGTTCGCAATTCCGATTCACTGCTTTAAGTAAACGTCAATGAAATTTGTGATGTCATAGATTCAAGTCACAGACACTTGGAGCAGTGAATCGGAACTGTTTAAAACCACCTATTTTGAAAGATAAGGTGTTAACCGAATAATCACACTTTAATTTGTAATTCAAATGGTGCACAAAATGTTTAATCTAAACTAACCCAACACAAAACTAACGCAATAGTAATTCATGAAAAAATTAAAAAGGTTGATTTAATATTAAATCAGTATAGAACTAATATCAGTATTGGAAGATCATACACTGTAGGGAATTAGTAAGAATTACATTGAATGCATTAAATTAAAAGTAGTATCAACTTCTTTTGATAGTTATCACTTATTTTCAGCCTCTATATACCAGCGTGTGAAGTGCCTTTAGGCAGGGGTGGATTTCGGCCCTGGCCTGGTCGGGCCACGCTAAAACTTTCTAAAGACCTGTCCAGACCAGGCTAAATCCTGCTGTAGTCCGATATACTTCAATTATGTTCCGTGGACAAACAAAAATTACTTTCCAAAATTGGTCGCTTTAAAATTTAAATACTGCATCAACTGACTGTTAAAGCTGTTAATACATAGTCCGTGACAGTGCCAAAGCTTAGTGCTTGCCTAGGGTGTCTTCCAGAGGAATTTCTCCGGGAAATGGTTGTACAGCCCTGAAGGTGCTGTTGAAGTTCTAGTCGATTTTGAACTATGTTCCATATGCTACTACCAGTATCTTAACTAGAATCCCCCCGCTCCTGCTCTGAAAGGAACCTTTTAGTGACCTTGTCCTAGCATAAGGTGATCATATTTTTTTTCAGTGATTAGGGGGTTAAATGCAACAATGATAAATCACAACAGGCAAAGAAGATACCCAAGAGGGAAGCTCTTGAAGAGAGTGAAGAACAATTATCTTAAGAGGAATCATAAAGCCTTAAATACAGAAACAGAATTTCATTGTTGTGTTTTCATCATGAATAATTTAATTTTTATAACAACATAAATTTAAATATTTAAAAACATAACAATTGGAAATATTTAAATTCAAAACTAACAACAATATTATCATTTTCTAAATAATATTCGCAATAGTTGATTGTGTTACAAACTAAATGTGTAACGTGCGTGTTTCAGGGGATTAATATTTTATTTATGTACGTTTCAAAGTGTTAGCTAATGTTGGTGATACTATCTCGGCAAATGATTGCACACCAAATATTAATTTCGAAATCTAGAAGAGGTAATGAACGTTTTTAAGTCACATCTGGTGTACCAAGTTGAGGTTTATCTCCAAATTATGTGAAAATGGTGACCTTGTTCTGAACTTCAGTATGGACGTTGTTCTCATAAAGAGAAAGGTAATTATTTTAAATGTGCTTCACCAATGACATTATTTATTTAACAACGAGTATGTGGAGATTCTTTAATATTTCACAAATGAAAGGAGGCAATAAATTCAAGATAATTCAATGTGGACATATTAAAATCATTAGTACTGGATCTTAGTTTTCCTAATAGTTCATCATAGTGTTCCCTTTGTTGACCTCACAACTAGTGCTCATAGAAATAGTATTGTAAGTTTATGGAGAAGGTTGAAGGAATCACTAAATAGTTAGAATCGTCAGGCACCTTTTGTAATTTACCTTGCTAATTTCAGTTTTCTTAATTATTACATCTTAATTATTGTATGTTATATGATTCTACGAGATAATGTTGATCCTCTTAATAAGTTTATTGATATATATATAAACGCATTTTCCGTGACTAATCTTATAATGTTTGAAGCGCATCTACTCGAAATAACATTCGTAATTAAAAACTATGGAGCTGCTTCATTATATAAACTTCGGTTCCTAAGTAACCGGCATTACCATCCATTCCTAGTGATTCGATTAATTATTTTTTGGAATGGAATCACTGGAACTGTATGGTTATTTTGGGTCCTCCTTGGAAAGCATTTTTATCCAATGTAATCTGAACTTAATAGCTATGATATCAAATCTAACTAAGCCGAATTTAGTTTAACACCAATTAATGTAAAATATGATTAAAATAAACGTAACATTAAAGTGAAAATAATTTTTTAAACGACCTAACATAATTACTAACAACACGTTGATCTCATAATGTAGATTAATGTGACATTCACCAAGAAAAGTGGAGAGTAAAAATATATATGAACTTATTAATAGGATCGATATGATCACGTTTGCAGTTATTATGAAATATATAATTTGCAAGGTCGTCATTTGCATATAACTTTGAAACACACACCCTACTTGATACACCAAACTTTCCTTGAAAACATCCATCATTTCTTCCTGATTTTGAAATTTTTATTTGCGATGCAATCCTTTCTGATATAAATTAACAATAGCACTAACATTTGCTAACGTCTTACAATATTTAAAAATAACATTAAATTACTCGAACACGAACGCTGACTTTTTAAGCTAAAACAAAATAATACGTTTTTCTAATGAGAAGATTGTTTACAATGTGATTATATAATTGTTAATTACGAATTTAAATATTTCATATTATTATGTTTTTAATATTTTTTTAAAATTCATGTTGTTAAAGAGAAAATGAAATAAATTAATTTATGATAAAAACAACACAATGAAAATTAAAATTAAAATCCTAAAAATGCATTTTAACGAAAAAGTTGTTTACTACACTGATCCTTATGTGTTTGAACGATTAAACAGTCGGAACTAAAATAATGTAATGTGATTCGTTCAAATCAACTGAAGTGAGTATAATGGAAGTGTTCCAAAAAAGATAGTGTTTCTGAATGAAAATTATTTACGTGAAGTGCAATTTCATTATTTAATTTATGTTGTTATGAATTGGGTTATTTCGATTATAAATAACAATCTTTATCATGGCCAATTGACGGTTTCATGACTGTTACATTCTTGGATGTTGTACCATTGTTAGCATTTTATGACAGGTGTAATCTTAGCTTTCTAATATAATATTACATGATCCATCTTTGATTGTTTACGTTTAATGATACATTACCTTATGTTCGACTATATCCGGTTTTATTACATCAATTGAGTTACGATTACACTGCATACAAAGTGTTTCCAATAAAGAAACTGGGATCGCCATCCAGTTCCAGTGAATCGATTCCCTGGAATTGGATGGGGATTCCGGTTCCTTAGGAACCGAAGTGATTATGATGGAGTAGCTTCATGAAAAGAAAGCAGATGGTATACGTATCATAGGAGAAGGTATACGTTAACGTGTAATGTTAATCAGAGGGTATGTGGTGTATACCTCCGTATACCTTCGAAAACAGTCCTGGCTCCAATTGAAATATTACTAAAGATGGCCATGGAAGAGTTTCTTCTATTCTACTATCCACAAAGCCTGGATGGGACATTATCACGACAAATGTATTAATTTATGTATTTCAACCATGTCTCTACCGAGGGAAATTATATACCAGTGAAGTTCTGTAATTACATTTGGGAAACACATTTTGGGATTCCTATTCTTATTCTACGTACTCGTTATCAACAATTATATCTCACATATCTTACTTCAAATAAGTTCTGAAACAAGTTTTTAAAATTTTACCTTTTAATTCGAGATTTTACGTTCTGCACTTTAAAATTATTTTTGTAAAATAATAGCTCTTCCTGACAGATGTGATACAAGTAACGAAAATACTAACGCCTTATAGCTTTCTTTTGTCGATGAAAAGTACCGCCCAGTAACGCCTCTAGCGTTTGACAAGAGTGAACCCATTTTGCCTATTTCAATTTCTTCTGCTGTATCGCTCGATGCAATGTTACCAGCTCTCTTGGCCAGAATTGTCCAGCACCGACACAAACATACGCCGGGCGTTGACTCAAGCGTCTCTTCATGCATGCGACGATACCAATGCGTATCGGAATATAAAAATTACTTTAAGAATATCCAACTGCACTAAATTTTGTTATAATCATGTGAGGGCGAATTACCTGTCCGTCACATATACCATATATAAGAATCGCACGGGTAGTAATAAAGATAAACAACAGGTACAATATGGAAATTATACAAGTGTATGCTCCAACAACCTCACATCCGGAGTAGGAAATCCAAGACCTATACGAGGAGATACAGAAGATTTTGGATAGTAGCAAATCGCATTACAAAATTGTAATGGGAGACTTCAACGCGAAAGTAGGAGCTAAGTGGGAAACTTTGGATTTGGCAAAGGAAACAAGAGAGGAGAGAAGTTAGTGGAATTCTCAGAAGCCAACAGACTGTTCATTTCCAACACATTTTTCAAGAAACCGCTCCAGAGGAAGTGGACATGGGAAGGTCCAAATGGGACCAAAAACGGAATAGACTACTTTCTAACGAATAACAGGGAAATAATGCAAGACGTGTCTGTTCTGAACAGTTTCAAAGTCTCGAGTGATCATAGGATGGAGAGATGTAAGCTGAAACTAAATACTAGACTTGAAAGAAAGAAGCTTATCAGAGGAAAACCGGCACTTTTAGATCTGGAAAAGCTAGGGGAAAACAGGCAGACATTCGACACAGAACTAAGCAACAGATTCAGCGCCTTGGAAGAGTTAGAGGATGAAGAAGACATCAATAGCAGAAATAACATACTGACGGAGGAAATAAGAGAAACAGTGAAGGAAATAGCAGACACTAGAAAGAAAAGAGAGCAAAATCTCAGAAGAAACTAAACTCTTGATGAAGAAAAGAAGGGAGATGAAAGAAGATGAAAATTACATAAAAAAGATTGAATACATAGAACTAAATAAAACCGTAAGCAAGAAAATAAGAGAGGGTGTACGAAGATATAACGAAAATTTTGTTAGAAATACAATCGAGAAGAACAAGAGCCTGAAGAAAACCAAACATCAGCTCATTATAGAAAAAAACCAAATAATTGCAGTTAAGAAACCAGACGAGAGCGTAACACGAAATAAGGAAGAAATTATAAAAATATTTGAAAATTTCTACAGAGAATTGTACTACTCCGAAGAAGAGCTAGCAAATGAAGACTCAGAAGAAAATGATGTAGATGTCCCAGATGTAATGAAAGAAGAAGTGGATAAAGTAATTCGAGGGATGAAGAACGGAAAGTCGCCAGGAGAAGATGGACTCACAGCAGAGATGTTTAAATGGGGAGGTAAAAACATGAAAGAAAAACTTGTGAAATTATTCTCAACGTGCCTCAGGAGAGAGAAATAACCCAGAAGTTTTAATAATGCTGTTATAATTTTGTTGTAGAAGAAAGGGGACAAAGAACGCGTGGAAAACTACAGACCAATTAGTTTACTGTCAGTTCTATATAAAATGTTCACCAAAGTTATTTTGAATCGTATTGAACGGGATTTGGATTTTAACCAGGGAAGGGAACAGGCTGGATTTCGTCGTGGATTTAGCACAATAGACCACATACAAACATTGAATGAAGTTATGGAAAGGACTAATGAATATGAACTTCCAGTATGTTTGGGATTCATAGATTTCAAAAAACCTTTCGATTCGGTCTCCTTGTCAGCAGTTCTTAAATCACTTGAAGATCAAGGCATAAAAAATGCATACATCAAGTTACTGCAAAACATTTATTCGACTGCCACATCTGTCATTAGACTGCACCAAGAAAGTGAAAAACGTAAAGTTGGAAAGGGGGTAAGGCAAAGCGATTCAATTTCCCCAAAACTGTTTTCTGCTGTCCTGGAGAGAGTGTTCCAAAATTTAAACTGGAATGAAGTTGGAATTAAAATGAATGGCGAATATCTTCATCACCTACGGTTCGCTGATGATATAGTCCTGTTTGCTTCAAATGCGGAAGAACTACAAACCAGAATGGAAGAACTGAATAATGAGAGTTCGAAAATAGGCCTTAAAATGAATTTAAGTAAAACAAACGTCATATACAATCAACATGCTGCAAAAAGGGGAAATAAAGATTACGGGGAGACAATAGGCATAGTTGATGAGTATGTTTACCTGAAAACATCGAATGCCAAGTTGACTGATGAAATAAATAGAAGATGCAAAATGGCGTGGAGTTCTTTTGGAAGACTATACTTTATTTTCAAGAGCAAACTACCAATGTGTCTGAAGCATAAAGTTTCTAATCAATGTGTCTTACCTGTGATGATGTACGGCTGTGAAACTTGGACATTGAATGCGCAAACGACTCAAAGATTGAGAGTCACACAAAGAGCAATGGAAAGATGCATGCTATTAATAACCAGGAGGGACAGAAAGACAAATGAATGGATTCGCGCCCAAAGGTAGAGGATGTAAACAAGACTGCGAAAAAGCTAAAGTGGAAATGGGCCGGTCACATAGCTAGACGAACAGATGGAAGATGGACGATAAATGTACTACATTGGATTCCTAGAGTAAAGAAGCGACCGGTTCGACGAATATCGCTCTATTCCTCATTATATAAAGGGAACCAAGAAAGTTTTGTTGCGTTTTGTGAAGGTCTATGTTCAATTGACGTTCACACCGTGAGTTGAATGCGAATGGAGATTAGGCGAAGGTCAGTTGTTGCTGTGGATATAGCCAACATACTACCTGGTTGTGGCAGTTAAGTTACACCGTGAACTTGCGGAAGGACAGAGTGAACATGGAACCCCGACAGAGCGTCATAAGGTTGTGTATGCTGTACGAGTTCAAACTGGGGTCAAACGCAGCTGCAGCGGGGCGAAAGATATGCCAGGCCTTTGGTGAGGGTGTCGTGACTACCCGGACAGTGCAGCGGTGGTTTACCAAGTTTTAGGACGGTGACGAAACACTCGAAGACGCACCACGTGCAGGAAGACCAACGCAGGTACCAAATGAAGATCTTCAGGCAGCAATTGAGGCGAACAGTGGCCAGTCATATGAGGAACTGGGACTACAATTCAGTGTGAGTGGACAAACCATTCGGCAGCACCTCCATCAACTTGGGAAGCACTACAAGTTGTGTCGAAAGGTTCCACATGATTTGGCTCCGGGCCAGAAGGCAACGCGGGTAGACACTTGTGTTTCTTTGCTGTCTCGTCTGAGGAAGGAGCCATTTCTGGACAGGGTGTTGACATGTGATGAGAAGTGGGTCCTATACGAAGCTCCACGGCGCCGTCATCATTGGTTAGCATCCCATGAACCGGTTCCAAAACAGCCGAAACCAGCACTGCACCAGAAGAAGGTCATCCTGTGTGTTTGGTGGACTGCTCGCGGTATCGTTCATCGGGAACTGCTACCAGCTGGTCAGAGCATCAATGCAACTGTGTACTGTCAGCAGTTGAGCCGTGTTTAAAAAAATCAAAACTCCGGAGCCAGCACTTCTGAATCGCAAAGGGGTCCTCCTGTTACAGGACAGTGTTAAGCCCCATGTGGCTAGGATGACTCGGGACACCATTCTACGCCTTGGATGGGAAACACTATTGCATCCGCCATACTCCCCGGACATTGCGCCGTCCGATTTTCACCTGTTCCATTCCTTGGACAATCACCTTAGAGGACGCCAGTTCAAATCCCTAGTAGAGGTGCAAAATGCACTTGATACTTTCTTCGCTTCACGGCCCACCGAGTTCTACCGCGATGGAATCCATGGCCTTCCAGAACGTTGGCAGAAGGTCGTCGATGCTGATGGGGACTATTTTTGATCTTCCAGGTATGTCTTAGGTGACACGGACTTAGGTGTTGCAATGACTGGAACGATCCAAATTGGCCACATTGAACGGGAATCATTTAGAATAGTTTCTTTGTTTATACTTTACTGACTTCAGGTTTTGTAAAATTAGGTTATCTTACAAATGCTACCTAAATTTATGCTTATGTAAGAGAAACTCCAACTGAACTGTTAGGTGCAAGCTATGCTCAAACCGTGTATGATAGTGAGAACTGGGTTTCTTAGTGGCCTGTATAAAAATGTCTAAAGGCAATAAATAAAATTCAAATGTATTTATTTGTGGGATTGACACCATTACACGAACCCAAACTACTAATTCAGTCATCAGTAACTATATATTGCTTTGTTTATTTCAGTAATGATACGTGAACTACATTAAACGTATTAGTTAGAATGACACCAAAAAAACTCAATACCTATATCTATACTTACTCAAGTATAAGCGAAAATTATTACATTTTCCTTTGATATTGAACTTTTCTAACGATGTAATAAGTTAACATACTTAGAAAAAGATAATAAATCAATTTTCTGTTATTTTATTGAACTTGCGTTACAAAATGGAACATAATAGTTTTAATAACTATGTTTATTTATCTATTCTCATTACAAGTAGGAAAGAATATTCCATAAATTACGATATAGAAACACACATTTCATACTTCCCGCCGTATCATTGCTACTCTATCTTGGCCTCCCGGAAGTGACGTATTCAAGGCGGATTGGTTCAGCTTTAAAGCCTTATATTTTTCGGTAGCCTCGGGTAAGTACGCTCTACGATGGGATTTTGTTACTATCGAATAGTAAAAGCAGGTTTGAATCAATTACAATAAATATGGTGGATTCATCAAATTTATGTTCTTGTTAGTAATACAGAGGCATGTTTACTCTCATTAGTACTTACCACTGAATAATTTAATGAAAGAATACTTTGTAGTAAAGCAGTGGAAGTGGAAACTGTAGTAGTAATAGTACAACATAACTTGTAGAACAGTAAAAAATTGTCATATGCAAATACATGTTCTGTGCAGGTACAGTCTGTAGGCCTACTCTGTTTAATGGAATTAATGTAGTAATATTAAATAACATGCTTTCATATTTAATAGCGGGTATACCGTTATAAGACCCATATCTCTTCCATCTTAGATTTATAAATCCAATTTCCGAACGATTGCTATACTGACACAAAAACTTAGTAAGTTTAACTGCAGTATGTCTTCAAGTGAAATATTAAGAAACGACGTTAACGGTTTAAGCGTGTAGATGGCTGGCCCAATATGTCTATAACATTACGAAAATGCCTGTATACAAGGGTTTAATGGTATTAAATTGATAATAATTTAATACCAGTAAACCCTTGTATCTAGAGTAAATTTACTTTGCTATTTGTACTTGGTACTAGTCTCACCTGGAAAAAAGTAAACTCCGAGGAAATCAATCATTATTTAATCATGAACGGATATAGTCTAGATTTACAAATTCTCCTGTAATATAAAGTCGGATTAGCTGTATTTTATGGCCGCCAAGAAATGCAATAGCTGATGTCATTTACATTGAGTATGGATACATTCATGTACTTTATGATCTGTAGAAATAATGGAAATTATATGAAGAGTTCGATATATACCAAATATAAAATTTAACACGCAATAATTTGAGATTGGTTAGAAATACAGTAAAACTAATGTCACCACTGACATGTTTAAAAAATTGCAGGTGTATCTGATATGCCACTTGCTCCTATTGCTATTTGAAAACAATGAATCCAAGATGGCATACAGAGAAAGTAGCATGCATCGAAGAACAATACTTGATCTCATTGACATTTGATATGGTTCCGTTCATGTTGCGTCAAATCTGTAGAAATTATATGGTTCACATTTGAATCACACAATACATTTTGGAAGGAAATGACTAAACTTTCCAATCAACTAGTTCCTTCTAGAGGCAATTGCGAAACGAAGGATCTCTCCCTGTTTCTTTTCACGTTGAAAACTATGAACTGTCAAAGTTTCATTGAAATCTAAGTGTGTCACTTCAGGTGCGTTCCTTGTCAGATTAGATTATTTGATGTTCGCTTCTTTCCCCTGTCTTTTGCAGACCTGTTTCTCATAATCTGTAAAGTAGTAGGTTAAATTTTTGACTTGTAAATTATAGTAAGCTTGATTTTGTTCATATTAGGAGTTGTCAATGGTAAATGTTTGCTGGTATGGTAGTCACACCTCTGAGCACTTGGCAACAAAATTCCGAGGAAAGCGGGGACAAGTAGCTCAGATCAACAGATTTCGTATAGTTTCAAGTTTGAAGTATCCGCCAACTAGATTTCCTTTCGTTAGAGTAGGTGACGATTCCGTCTGATAGTTCATATATCATTATGCCAAAACTAAATAACATTATACTCTTAGGAATAGACCATGGAATACCTTTACTTCATAATAAACAACAGCAGTAAATACATCAAATTTTCCATGGTGTATATCCATTTTTCATCTAATGTTAGACGTATTATCAGCACACATATAGGTGCCCGTGCATAAAGGTGATAAGTTCACACGACCAAAAATGATAAAGCTACTGATTCTCATAGAATTATACAACAAAATAACTATAAACAGCATTATGCAGCAATGATAATAGTTCTAATCAAACGATGCCTCTAAGCCTAGTAAGACAATTTTAACTTCTGAAAATACTTTTTCCTCTCCAGAAAAATTTGATACATTGGACATATCATCTTTGTGCGCGGACACCTCAATATACTCTAAATGTATCTTGGACTTTGCATAAATCATAAACTTCATTTGTTAATCTCAATGATTGCATACATCACACATAGAACCTAATCTTCAATACAACAACTATTCAACTCAATCATGAACGTCCATAAACATTTTTTTCTAGAGATTTCGAACATTCACAAGACTGACCATGTCCTGTATTATAACCCATATTAATTCAGTACCTGCATTTGACTATATAGTAATTATTTTTGTCTGCCAAAGTCGGCAGTCGGTATGACTCCATAATACCGAATTTCAGGGTATTAACCATTGGATCACGTGAACTGGGTGGACCGGTGTATCTTGATGGTGAAAAAGCAGTTCAATAGCCATTACATTGTTATTTGACAATAGTGTTGCTGTTACGAAACCGTTGTGGCTTGTATCATTTGATTCACAGCTATTTTATTGTTCTAAAAACATTTTGAGCTTTTTATGTATCTACGAACTTAACGTTACGTATCCTGATGTTTTATTCATCCTTCGTATCTCTTCGAGATTTCATAAATATATTTCACTTAAGGATTTTGCAAACAAACTTAACATGAATTCGTGATTTTTCCAACTGTATTGAAATAAATAAGATAATGTTGACACTTCTGCAGGTTGTTAAAGGAAAACAACAAATACTATTATTGGTGCTGTTTCTTTTGTGTTTTATTTAATTTCATTTTACTTTAAAACGTACATGTTTTCTGAAACAATACAAGTGATGGTAAAACTTATGTAAACAAAGTCATTAATTTTGTGCAATAATATATTCGTTGCAGGTGTAAATGTTTACAATGATATTAACAAAATACTTAACATCACATTCAAGGCATTGACTAACATTATCATATATATAAAAACTTGTTTTTGTAAACATGTTTTGCAGTTGTATCTTCTCTATACTTCTTAAATGACAAATTGACAGACTCCGTTACGGTTTACGAAATCATTTAAGGTAAATTATTTACATTAATGAATTATATTAATTCGTTAATTAACATTATACTAATTCTTATTTTGAGAAATTTCGGAATCAATCTACACATCATTTAGATAACGCTACAACCTATATAATAACTATCGATAGTGCAATCAATTCTGAAGTTGCCAGTAGGTACATTACATCGATGAAGGGATACGTTCAGTAGGTTTTACGGTTTCATGAATCAAATGGGCACTTATAGTTGATTAAAATAGAATAAATTATATGGGAGAGATCCGCGGGATGTTAAAAGCTTGAGAAAATAACTGATGTTCTTGCGACGATTACTGAAGTGATGTTAGTGGAAGCGAGTTTCGACTGAATGTTTCCAGGTAGTAAATGAAATGCATGTAATAGTGTAATGACGATAGAAAGAAAGAACTTCTTTGAGTTGTGATAACATTTTGCCAAAAGAAAGTCTGTGTTTGTACTTATCTCAGATCTTCAGTCATAAACATTAGAAATTATGTACATAATTTATTTTTACAGTGTAGTTTTAGGTACGCACTACAGACATAAATTTTCATTGTGCGTCTTCTGTCTACTATAATTACAGCTTAAACTTTCTCTTGATAGTTGTGATTTCTCAGTGAATAGGATGTTAGCTCTGAAATTACTCGAAAAAAGAATAACGAGCAATAGTTATAAGTAAAACTTTTTTTTTTTTTTGCTTTTCTCAGCATCTTGTGCTGCAGACTGTCACTGATGCGTGTACTTTGACTTTGCTAGCGAGAAAACGAAATCTGTGATTACCATAAAGTTGGAATGTTGTGTTTTAACATGAGACAATCTCGTCATTCACATTTACTCTATCCATAAGTCGGCGTGAGAAATAGATGCCTAAAGGCCATTAATAAAATCAATTCAAATCTATACATAAGAGAACGTAATGGCGAAGGGAGTTGTCTGTCTCTATTTCAAGGTTCCATCTCAAGAGGATAATCTCATTACCACAGCTGCTAGTGTATTGCGGTATAGTCATTTTCAACACTTAATCTGAAAATAACAATCATATTTTACAACAACACCGCGTTCTATACAATACATATGGCGTTCATCTACACTATAAGGGATATCAAATAATATGATATAGCGCAGTATTTAGTAAACTGTATAAGAGGTTTTCACTGGTGTTAACGTGATGATGACATTTGAACTCCTAGTATACACCATATTAATACATAGAGCTCCAAGAAACTAAATTTTATTTTCATTTCACAGTTTGTGGTTTATTGTGAAATATTCATTTTACCTACATTAAATTTTATCTTTCGTGAGGTTTGCTAGTCAGACAGACGTTCTAACTTCAATATTACCGAGCGGTCTCGATGACTGCACATTAGAGTACTGTACTAGCTAGCTTTAAAAAAGATAAATTCCAAAACTAGTCGAACGGTTTACAATCTTACAAGAGCATGAAAAACGTTATCCAAAAACAGCACTTGCTCTTATAAAACTACAAAAGGGCAACAGTGAATAGATAAAATATATTTCTATGGGCGGTAGCAACCAACCAAGAGTTGGCAAATGATTTTCAAAGACGACTGACTTCAAAGACTGAGGCTTCCTGTACTTATGATTCTGTTTCAGGCATCTAGGCCTCGAGCATGGTTGTAGAAAGGAATTGTTCATAATGGTTTATCTTGAAGAAAACTCAAACTCATTTAATTACGATATGGGACAATACATGCATATGCAGTATATACAGAAAACAACGTAATTGAATGAAAGGCATAGAGCAACCATAAGCAGCGATGTTCAGTGAAACCTTCAGCGTGTTTGGTACTACATGAACAAGGTCCCGTAGTCCAGGCGGTAACATCGCGGACGTTCGATCAGTAAAGAGTACGCACTTAGGTTCGAACCTTACGGCTGGTCAGTGTCCTGTATACTAGGAGTTGGAATCTTGACTGTTTTTTCTAGTGTTTCCCTGAGTTTCACTAGTCAAGTGTAGAAATAGTACCTCAATTAAGGCTCTGGACGCTACCTTTGCAACCCAATTCCTGTCAACTGGACATGCCCAAAGTTTTGAACAATCGTGGATTGAAATTTTCGTCACGTTTAATGGTATCTTCAAGCATGCGACTTTGATACCAATGCCTGAAATCAGTCCTATTAATCCAAATCTGCTGAATTCCCTAGATGTGAACTTCTCATGGCATGGCATGCATAAGACCTGCTTTGAATGTACCATACAAAGTTACAAGTGTCCTCCTGGGACTACTAGATCGGCCAAATTGATTCACATGATCAGTGCGTCGTGCCGATACATATAATATGAATCGATACTGCGATCACTTCCTCACCATGGATACTGAGGTTTGACGAATTTTCTATCTTAACAAAAGACGACTTATTTACCATAGACCACAAAACAGGCACGGTCATACCGTGATGAACATATAAAAAAGAGTGGTAAATTCACCATTCAGGACAGCCGTAATATGACAAGTGGTAGTTTATGCCGATAATCTTTATCTGGCAAAGTTTACTATTCTGCCCGAGGCCAAATAGAGTTCAGGCATCAAAACTGCACATATTATGTTTATGTGCTTACTAGAAAGAGATTAAATCCAGAGTCTGATGAGATATTGGAGTAATATTGGAGTATTGCTCCTATAATAATGATTGCCGGATGATCGGAACTTAGATGAAATTCAGTCACCTACCGCAACATTCGATGTCTGCTTTCTGTGTTCTAAATACTGACGAAGAAGAGTAGTTTTCACGGTTTGATTTCTTTAACCACAAGTTTTTGTATCATCTTTGGTGTGTGTGTGTGTGTGTAAGAATTACAGTTTTTAAGTCGCAGATCCCTCTAGGCCCTCTTCCATTTATATTAATAAGTCACTACAAATTTTGTTTATAAATACTACGAATTCATTTTATGGAAAGGTGCCTATTGGTTCTCTTGCATACTCTGACGCGACCTACTGTAGGCTACAGATCCCATTTACATGTGCCAAGGGCCCAAAATAGGCCATGTCCTTCACGTTACGGTATAAAGTGTAGAACTTTGTATATTAATTATAATACAATAAGCGAGTGACATATGATCAAGTCCTGTACCATCCTCCGTGAAACCAAGTTTGAGTATTGGGTGAGTCACTTTACTGGCAAGTGACATCATATTTTGATCTGTGCAATATCTAGAATTTATTTTGAATCCAAGATCGAGCGTAACCTAAATAGGCCAAGTGCTCGATTACGATGAAATTTATAAATCAGGCAAGAAATAATTTTCAATTATCTATTACTATTTTTGTTAGTATCTTTCACGTTTTCAGACAATTCGTATGAACTTCATTAGCACCTGCGTATCTTTCCCTGAGTTTCACACAACATATTGAGTCTGATTATCGTGATGTTCATGGCTGCTTTAAAACCTGACAAAAAGTACATAAAATAAAAATGATATTAAGAAACTACCTGCACGTTCAACTGAAAACTTTCTGTTCAACTGAAAAGTTTAGCCTCTTCCCACTTTCTAATTTCAAGTGTTCTTTAGTAGCGTATACATTAATACAAAAGTCACCACCAACTCGAAATTAATCACAGCCTAATTTGTAATTATGATCATCACTATTGATTTGCAGGTTCTTAGGTCAACTCTTCTGCATATTTTTGTCAAAATATTCTCGTCTACGAAACTTTTTTTAATAAGTAAAGAAATAGAAACCGGGATGGGAACACTAAACAGTTGTAATGAATAATTTGAAAAATGAAAAACAGAAACGGAGTGAAAGCATTAACTATTATGTTTTAAGAGACTTGATAATAAACGCTTACTGTAAATTATTAAAGTATATTTATGTTTTCTTCTGACTAATCATTTTATGAAGTTTCCAACTTTTTTTTATTTCAGATGCAAGCCGAAACAAGTAGTATTTCTTCTTTCAAACAGTTAATTCCTCTTCATGCTCTGGCAACGTATACTAAAATTCGCATAATTATAAGCTTTTCAGCAGTGTTCATATTCATCCAAGGTATGCGGTTACTCATCATAATTTTCCGTCCAGATATTATAGATGCTGAGAATCGTGTTAAAGACTGTGGTTATATAAAAGAAGAATATGATTTTGTAATAGTTGGTGCTGGAGCTGCAGGTTGTGTATTGGCAAATAGATTGAGTGAAGTGTCCGGCTGGAATATTCTACTGCTAGAGGCTGGAAGAGACGAGCCAGTTCTTTCGGATTTGCCTTTATTGTTCCCTTCACTTCAGCTCTCTCCTTTGGATTGGCAGTTCAAAACAGTACCACAGAAAGAAGGATGTCGTGCAATGAAAGACAATCAGTGCCTTTGGCCAAGAGGAAAAGCACTTGGAGGAACTACTGTTATAAATGCTATGTTATATGTTAGGGGTAACAAAGCAGATTACAACAATTGGAGTAATTTGGGAAATCCGGGTTGGGACTATGAAAGTGTGTTACCATATTTCAAGAAATCGGAAGACTTAAACGTACCTGTGTATAACTCATCTTACCATTCTCGCGGTGGTTATTTGACTGTTGAACACTTCTGTTATAACGCTCCCATAACCCCTTCGTTTCTTGAAGCTGGACAAGAATTGGGATTTGACATTGTTGATTTGAATGGTGAGAAACAAACGGGATTCACAGTACCCCAAACTACAACACGTAACTGTTTACGTGTAAGTGCTGCCAAAGCTTTCCTACGTCCTATTAAAGATCGAAAGAACTTAGATATTTGTATGAATACATATGTAGAGAAAGTTCTAATTAGGGAAAGCAATGGAACCAAACGTGCTTATGGAGTAGTGTATAATAGAAATAACAAAAGAGGCATTGTTAGAGCTAGAAAAGAAGTTATATTAAGTGCTGGTGCCATACAGTCACCAATGTTGCTTATGCTTTCTGGGATTGGTCCTAGAGAACATCTAGAGCAGTTAGGAATTAATGTTATCAAAGATCTTCGTGTAGGTGACAATTTAATGGATCATATTTCGCTGGGTGGATTTGCTTTCCTCATAGATGAACCTGTTGGCTTTGTGCTTCCACGAACGTTGCTTGATCCACGTACCACGCTCAATTTTATTTTCAGAAACAGAGGTCCGTTCTTGCAGCTGCCAGTATCCGAAAGCTTAGCATTTATACCGACTAAGTATGCAAATAGTTCTGAATTACCAGACATTGAGCTACTTCTAGCTTCTTTCTGTGACTCTACAGATGGGGGAGTTTTCGGCAAAAGAATTTTCGGTCTTACTGATGAGTTCTATGCTCAAGTATTTGAACCAATAGTGTATAAAGATTGCTTTTCTGCTATTGTTGTTCTTGAACAGCCTGAAAGTAGAGGCTGGATTAGATTGAAAAGTAAAAACCCTTATGATTGCCCTCTAATAGACCCTAACTACTTTGCAGAGAAAATTGACGTCGATAGACTTGTGGAAGGAGCTAAATTCGTATTGAAATTAAGTCAAACTAAAGCGTTGCAGAAATATGGTGCGAGGCCTAATCCAAATAAATTTCTCGGATGTGAAGAATTTGAGTTTCTATCTGACGAATATCTCGCGTGTTGTGTGAAACATTACTCTTTGACTCTTTGGCATTTTTCAGGAACTTGTAAAATGGGTCCGTCTTCCGATCCAAACGCTGTAGTGGATGAAAACTTGTCTGTTTATGGCATAGATAGTTTGAGAGTTGTTGATACTTCCATTATGCCAATTGTGACCCATGGGCATACAGCTTACTCCACAGTGATGATTGCTGAGAAAGAATCAGATGTTATTAAAGCAAAACATGGAAATGATAATGTATAGATTTACCATTTTAGTCAACCTGAACCACAAGTTTAGGGAAAACAAGTTATTTTCTGCCTGCAGTGATAATTCTATGCGAAAATTGGTTATTGTAATTAATTACGAATTTAGTTGAATTACTGGTTGTTGTAGTATATGCAGTCCTAAATTTCTTCATGAATTTGTTTCATAAATCGTCTTATAGGAGTGAATATACATGTATTCCCAAAGGAAATCTATGTAGAAATAGTACATTATTTAGTATAATATTATTATAGGAATCGCATAATATTTATTTATGTTAAAGAAATTGGTTTTTGATTACAATGATGCCCTATTGTGCACCAATTTCTGGGTACATTAGATAGATATTTTAATAAAGAAACCTTTATTGTATTTTCATTTTTTTATATTTGACTAGACTTTGTACTACGTATGTAACAAGAAACCAGTACTAGGCAGAAGTATATTAGTTAACCATTTTCATTATTCATCTTTCTCATTCGACTGTATCTTGATGTGGTCTTTCTGGAACCTCGTAGCTCACCGCTTCAAAATTCTAAGCAGGGAAATCTAGAATAAAGTAAAGAAATTTATACAAGGGAAATACCGAATCCCATCCCCTCATTCTCCCGGAACAAAGGTTTTATTTGTCTAAAATACACAATAAAATTGAGTAAAAAACCTTAGTTTTCCACTAGAGTAAATTTTGTAGAAGTAATACAAAATTCTCCAACAGTATAATGACCGAACTCTAGTAAACCTCTAGTAGCTATCCGGTGTTTAATTTCTAGGCTATTAAATGTGTGACATTGCTTTGTCATCAGCTTTTAATGTAGAAATAATTATCAGAAAAATGGTGCGTGGTCCCTTGTTACATCACTACACCCAATTTTGTGAAAAGTCTACAACGAGCTTGTGTTTCAATTTACTCCAGACACTAAACTTTCTCTCACTACTTACTGTTTATTTACTATTAAATCACAACTTAGTTCAAAAGTTTTAACTGCTAAAAGTGTAACAAAACTCACACTTAAACGTTGTTAACAAACACAGGATAAGCTTTGCAAATAAGCACTGTTGGTATAACAACTCAATATTTTATAATCTTTCTAAACCATAAGCAGCCACAAAATTACATTAGGCTTTATACAAGGAAGGATAAAAAGATTATAATGTCAAACTTTCATTATTTGTTTCTGACGACGAGAATATTTTGTCTAAAAGAGATATTTTATTTAAAGTTGCTGAAAACACTGATTATGCATCATTTTCGATGTGACAGGAACAGACCGTCCGTTATTGAAACAAGCCACGTCAATCGCAAGTAAAGTCCAAATTGGAAGTATGAGCAGTAAATCGTCTTCTTTAGGAAAGAAGGTGAAGCTCCACTGAAATTCAATATCAATTGAGTGAAGTGTATGGGGACAAAGCAATTTCTCACCACACAATAATCCTTATTGTTCTGGAATGGGCGATAGGATATCGAGGACAATTACCGAGGAGACAGTGCATTTCGCATGTGGGATGGTATTTTTTCCAACAAGGTAATACACTTTTTGATTATGTGGAAAAATAGATGTAGCATTGATCTTACATTGTATTATACCATAAACGAAAATAATTATCATAAATGTTCCATACGCTGTTTCTTTCATACGAGTGCCACTAACTCGCATAAATTTACATACAACAAGTACAGCTGATGCTACATGGCCGAGGGTATATGTAAACAAGTGTTATACGGTATTAGTATAGTATTAGATGATAAGAAGAAAATCTCATTTCTGGATTCAGCACATATGGCAACAAAATTTACGTTGTTTGGAGACACAAATTTTATATTATACAGTGACTGCAAAGATAACATTAAGTATATGAACAGTAACAGCAGTTCGGATTACGTCCGTCCCATGTGCAATGTAGGAACTAATTCTTTGTTCACAATGTTTTTGATATATTATAAATTCTGTAAACACATTGCTATTGTATTCAACACATTGATTATGCCTGTTGGTGATGACTCGAAAGACTGTTGAAGAAAATCAGTGTATGTAACTAGTGAAGAAATAAAATGTCCAATTCTTTTTACTGTTGCTTTTATTTTACTTCTGTTCTCGTAACAACTTAAGAAATCGTGTAAAATCAACATTATTAATGTTTTTATATTTACAGAAAATAATCCCATTGAAGAATGATAAGGGAAAACAGTTCTTTAAATTCGTCCTATATGATTATTATAATAACTATGTATAAGTAAATTCATTACAGAAATGTAACGTATATCACGTTGTGAAATCTTTCAGCACTATTTCAACTAATATATTACATGTCATAATCAATACCTCCATGAATATTGTAAAGTGCCATACGGTATACAATGGCATCAGTGAGTTCCTGAGAAAATTGCAGATTAATTTGATGTTACCTTCCCCTATTTTTAATTGAAAAAATGAGTAGAATTCAAGATGGCGTACGCAGCATATATCATGTTTCAGAAATTTTGTATTTGGTCTCGTTCAAATTGCATATGGATACGTCCATATTCTGTATAACCTGTAGAAATTATATCGAGAGCTCAATACATACCAAATATAAAATGTAACACGCAATAACTTGAGAACGGTTAGAAATATAGTAAATCTAATGCCACCAGTGACATTTTGAGAAAACTGCTGGTGCATTTGATGTCACTAGCCCCTTTTGGCATTTGAAAAAAAAATGTTGAATCCAAGATGGCGGACGGAGAAAGTAGCATGCATCAGAGATGCGATAGATGTTAGTCGTAATTTTAGCAGTTTCCTGAGCTTTAGTCCTATTCAACCCAGCGATCGTATTCAACCATTCTATGACATGTTTATGATTTCAATGTCAATATTATTTTCAAACGAGCGGTGCAACATAGAAAGCGGTTAAGAACGATTTTAGATCATTTCTAGTTAAAACAACAGAGCTCTGTTCAACATTTAGAATGCTAAGAGTTTCGTATTTATGTTTCTGTAATAGATGTGACTTCTAAGTTATATATAGTCAGCAGTAGCGGCGCAAGGGGGGGGGAGTGATGCCATAAGTGTCGAAGGGGCCCCCTCTGCTCAATAGTAGTACGTTATCGAAAAACAGGAACAAAATCCCAAAATTCAAATTTAGAAAATAATCTCTAAAACTAGAAAATTTGTAATTTTGAAACTCAATCATTAACGCATGTCCGCTCAAATTTGCTCATTTTTTCAACATTTTTGGAACGCGGTTATGTATATTTTCTGTCTGTAGCAAAACTCCAGGCAAATAATTATAACAAGTCCAATTGCCTGTGATTTGCATAAGAAAACGAAAGTTTTTTTTTTTCAACTTGACAAATTTTTATTTCGGTGCTCAGCAAATTTAAAGTATTTTCTTGTATATAGTTTTCGACGCCCCTGTATGGGGACCCCCCAGCTTTGGCGTCCAAGACAGGTGTCTCACTCTCTCTAAGACACTGATGGTAGGTATTCTAGTTCGGCTACAGTGCCATCATAGCTTTAATTTTGTTGAGAGATATGTCCTAACGATTTTTAATACATGTACGTCGAGAAACTACATTTCTCAAATTCGTCAAGACGCACAAAAAAAGCTAAGAGAGCAAGCTCTCATTTCTCATAAATAGAAAGTTTAGAATAAATACCTTCAGGGCATCCAACATTTAGCTGCCATTAGGTGCAACCTTTTACGTAACCCCCCCACCCCAACGTGAGAAAACGCGTTGCGCGCTTAATTACTTGGCGATGATGCACATTGCATCTGCACCTTTTGTAAATGAAAGAGCGAGGAGAAGTGAAGATCTGGTTAACAGTAGTAACGATGTAGTAAAATGGGGTGGAGTGGGAGCTGGTGTACAAGAGTGATGGATTAGACTCATTAGAGGAATGGGGTGAAAATGGGACCCACACTCTGACTTCTAAGGGGCAAAAGATCATACCATTTCTTCCATGAGCTCTTACCTCCAAAAACGCTATACATCTTTCAGAAGTGATGATTGTACTTCTGATTAGCCTTGACCTCTTTTGAACAAATTGAAAAGTTTTCTACTATTTAGTCATGCGTAATGCGCCTAACATATGATTACAAAAATTATAAACGATATATTTACCTAAACGCGTGCGCAAAGCGTACATGAAATATTATTACAGCAGATACAAATCAGTTGTCCATTTAAAAACGGTTCTTCTGCAAAAATAAATTTGTTTCATATCTTTAGCACATTAGAGTCAACATGCGTTATTTAAAACTCTCGTGAGTCCCCAATAAGTCCCCTCCCCCGAATAAAATATTCTGGAAGAAAAACTGTTTTGTACCTGGGGAGACCTCATTAACCCATTTAATTTACCACTAGATAGCCGAATTTATTAAGAAATCTTTGATGTAAGCAACCTGTTAAACAGCAACCTGTTTTTAGCGCTTTCGTTAAGATGAAACATGCTATATCCCATACTACGTGAATTTGCCCCTGACCTAGATTCAACCATTATTTCCTCAGCGTTCAAACAATATTAATTTCGCACTGTTTTGTGGTTCTCGTCCCACTGTACACCGGTCGCCGACACAAGTGAATAATCGCTTGTTAAAATAAATCAGTAGAGCACCTCGATGGTGGTCTGTGACGTAATAACTATGCCGTCTCAGCACTCTTACTATTGCATTTGCCTGTTGTCGTATGGTTGAAAAGCATGACGGTCCACAATCTCAATATTTATTATTATGCCTAGGTTATAGCGAGTGAACGGGAAGTTCTCCGTCTTGCCTAGTGAGTCCCCTGCGAGTTCCCTATTTTCTGAGGGGTTCGGAATAACGAGGAAATAGGATATAGCAAATAGTAGTAATATGTGCTCACCATTGTGTTCGCGAAAGGGCCTCAATCAAATTAACTTGCCCCGGGCCCCAGATTGCCTTGCGCCGCCACTAGTAGTCAGTATGACTACTAATACCTTATGAAACTTGCAACAAATGCACTTTTACGCCATGTTTACAATTTTTGTTAACTCATACTAATACATCCTTCAAGTGAATATTTCAATGGGAATCCAAGTGCTCCAACACAGATTATAGATCGCAAAGAGGAAAATCCTTCTTCACATTCCCATTTCTCTCTCTATATGAATCTATCATCATCTTGTGGCCTACACATCAGAAGGTATACAGAAGGTATTCGTGATCTTCTGTGAATATTCCATTCTGACCAAGGATACTGAGCAAATGCAGTAAGGACGGCCTAGTTTGGATTTGAATACTAGTTCTCTTAGTTTAAGACACACAACCGCTGAGTCATCCTGCTCAGTGTTAAATTTAATTTCTATCAAGATGTGGAAGCAATATTCGAAAGTCATAAAATTGAGGGGGAGCAACTTTATATGCTCAAACTAACCCTCATAAATTCGTTAGCATACTATCCGTCATCTTTATGCAACGTGTAGCTAAAATTCACAAACTTCGGGAGGTGATAACTAGCACGGAAACAAGAGTCAAGCAAAATCTTTTGAAGAAATTGACATAAAATTGTTTTGAAACAAACACCATCCAAAAGTGAACGAAATCGTCACGAATGGCGTAGTGTTTCATAAATGGTGTGGCAAATCGCGTGTGAATTTTATGTTTTGTATTTGACCAAACTTTTGATTCAGGGAATGCTTTCTCACGTCACATTTTTATTTACATGGAAATGACGTGTTAAGTAAAGAAGTCAAAACAATATCTCTAAGTTACATTCGTTAGTCATGAATTGGTTGAAATAGATTGTTCGGAAATACACGTCCATTTTGTACCTCTCGTTCTACTAAGTTTTAGAAGTAAGTAAACACACCTGTTTTAGTAGGTATGAATCCCTATGCTAAATTGAGTTGGGAGTTACCCTGAGTGTAAAAGTTTGGCCACCACTGCAGATTCATTCTTTGGGACATATACACAAACAATAGAGGGGGGGGGCAAGCTGACGTTCCAGTAGATCGAGAGTTATGACGTCATCAACATGGCCGCCCGTGGAATTTCCAATAGAACTTTTTAACGCTTATAATTTTCCACAGAATAGAGATAAAACCGTCGTGTTTGTTCCAAAGTAAAGTAAATTAACTGCAAATTATACATAATTAATTGTAGTATCTATATATTGTGCCATGTTTAAGATACGTTGAAGCAAACTTGAAAAAAGGATTTTGACACTCGTTTTTATTTTACATCTGAATAACTCCGTAATTATCAACAATTCTAAAAATATTGTAGTAAGCAAATTGTAGATCTTATTATGATCTATAAAACGGTACCAATATATTTTCTGTATCATTTCATATAATTTAGTTATGTAATTTTATATGAGACATGGTGTAGCGGCTTCGTAGCTGTAATTTATAGATCCGAACAAAAACACCAGAGGTGCAAAAAGTGGAGCCAAGTTTTTTAGCCCTAAAAAAGTGTGAAATGGGAGACGGATGAGCCAAGTTCCTTGGTGACAGCATGTAACAGGAACAAAGGAACTTGGCGCGAGGTAGCAAGGTTCATGATCCTCAAGCTATAAGGGTGGTGGGGATCCTAAAACCCACTACGTCCACCGCCACCAACCCTAAGGCTGTTGCCAGCTCGCACCAAGTTCCCTTGTTCCTGTTACATGCTGTCACCAAGGAACTTGGCTCATCCGTCTCGCATTTCACACCTTTTCAGGGCTAAAGAACTTGGCTCCACTTTTTGCACCTCTGGTGTTTTTGTTCGGATTTCACAGCTTTTTGTACGTGTATAATATATATACTCGCTCGCTCGGCCTCGTTTAGGTCCTCGCCCCCCGTAGCTGGCTGCGCCCCCAACTTCGAGTTTTTGGGTATTTACGCCCCTTTATCGTAACCACTCTCCAGGACACTATGCTTCCATGTTGCAGATCTTTCCCCATACCCACCACCCATGGGAATGCCATATTTATTGAAACATAGGGAAGCTTTGCCATATTTATTGTAACCTACTTGTGATGATACACCTTTATAGGAAATTTGCTTCCTGCTAGCGGCCCTAAAATCCACCACCACCAACCCTAAGGCTCGAACATCATCTGGGTTCGCCTCGCTGGGTGTGCTGCCCCAGAATTCCGTGTGCGCCCCAAACTTCAAATTTTTAGGGGTACGCCCCCTTTATTGTAATCAGACTTTCTGGGGG
>JAGDQP010025898.1:7350-26452 GCA_022664845.1 Lepisma saccharinum
ATATATATATATATATATATATATATATAAACTTTTCTTAAACAATTTGTACTTAAAAAGTAAAAAAAGAAAACCATTTTATATATGCATGTGTAAAAAGAAAATCATGCGGCGCTCCAATTGAAGAATTTATAAAGTGATTGTATATGAGAGAGCGCCCCATGCTTTTCTTTTCAGTCATGCATAAACTTTTTTTTTTTACTTTTTAGTACAATTTGTTTAAGAAAATAACGTCTTCAAAAAACGTTTATTTTTCGTTATTTGCTCAACCTCATGTTGTATGTCCCAAATCCTAAAGTGTTCTGCAACCAGTGAAACGGTTCCTTGTTGCAGGCTAGTATTTATTTTACGATATAGAAGTCCGTATTAAAATATGCTATTAAAATATATAGAAATGTGTGAAAGTTACAATGGAATATTGTATTGCAAACGGGGTTACTTCACTGTGCAAAATTTCATCATTGTATGACATCGGGAAAATAGACGTTGCAAGATTTGAGGACACCACGAACCATTGTGAATTAAACAATCTAAAAGGGTCCGGGGCTCAAGTGAGCTTTTTCGCCTAAACCCAAAATTTCAGTATATACAATATATTTTGATGCTTCCTTTATGAAAAAGTGCGCTGAAACCGAATCTGATGGGTATACGTTTGATACCCTTGAGCGTTTCGAGATATGACGTAATCAATATTGCAGTTTTATAGTGTGTACCACTTATTATGAAGTTGATCGATTTAAATTAAATATACCCATGTTTTGTTTCAAATGAAGACCCCTAGGTGTCTGGACTTAATTAAGAACTGCTTACACAATACAATGGACCGCTGGCAGAAATGAGTCGCTCGGGGGAACAGAATGGTAAGCGCAATAAGAAAGTCTCCACAGTATATTAAAAATAAAATAGAATGGTGTCTAAATCTTCGACCGCAAACGTTTTGTTTTTGAGGTATACAGGCAGGTTATTGGATACAAAAAGCAAAAAGTTTGCGCTCGAAGTTTCAGTAGTTACACACTATTGTATTTTATTTTCAATATACTGTGGAAATTTTCTTATGGCGCTTACCATTTTGTTCCCCCGAGCGACTCAAATATGTCAGTAAGCATGGCGACTACGTAAAGAAGGGCTAATTCCAACATAATATATAAGTTCTCCAAAGTCGTTCCTTCCAGGAGGTTGCAAGAACTTTTTAATACTAGGTATATGCGACACCAGTACTGAGCCAGTAGGCCAATACGTCCGATATTGGCCCGATATCATGTGCTGCTAGGGAAATATGACAGGGATTATATATAAAAGATTATGTTATTTCTTTTTTCGTTAATGTCACTTGTCTTCTGAAGTCTATGTATAAGACTTACTTGCTTTACCCCTTACAAATCTGACCATCATTATTACTCCACACATCCTAAAGTCAAACTTCTGCCTTGATTTTGAAAAGGTAAGTCAAATCTTATATTACGCAAGACCTGCACAAAGGGACCAGCTAAGCTTACAAAGTATATCTGTTCAAATCGACTGTACACATTTCTACAAAAATATCGTTGCAGTCAAAAGATAGTGACAAAATACTGTCGTGCATCATGTACTTACACCTCTTTCCCTTCTCAGCATTTTGTTCCCGATCAAGAAGAACCAAAATATTTGACCCTAATAATCTCACCGGGGTAACTGTCCATTAAATAAGTAACTGAAGCGAAAGTAGATGGTATACATACCGTAGTATAAGGTACACGATAATGTGTAAGCTTAATCACAGGGTATACGGCGTCTAACGCTTTCATTCCATACCAAACATGGGTATATTTAGTGTATTATGATTTGGGTCATAATACGAGGAACCCTACAGGACGGCCATATTGATGATGTCCTATCTCGAAACATACCAAGATATGACCCATCCGATCTATATTGCTGCTTCAGATCAGCTCCAAGCATCTACAGATTTCATGTGATTCCAAACGTGGGTATATTTAGCGTACATCATAATACGAGGTACACATTATAGGACTGCCATATTAATGACGTCATATCTCGCAACAAACGTCACACCCATCCGCTCTATATTACTCCTTTAGATCATCTCCAAGCATCTAGAGCCTTTATTTGATACCAAATATAGGCATATTTAATGTATATAGATCAACGTCATAATAAGAGGTACACATTATGGGACGGCCATATTGATGACGTCATATTTCAAAACGCTCAAGGGTATGAAACATATACCCATCAGATTCGGTTTCAGTACACTTTTTCATAAAGAAACCATCAAAATATATTGTATATACCGAAACTTTGGGTTCAGGCACTTCGGCTCCGAACTAAAGATAAAAGTAAGTATGTTTGTGTTATCATCATGGAAAAGGTGTTTGACATATTGCAATGATTTTTCGCACATGGCCAGGCATTGGACCCATCTGAAAAGTTATCATATTAATTTGATTCTAAAATTATTATCTTCAGAGATCAAAAAAGGTGGAACACCCAAAAAAACTCCACACCTTTTCAGCTACAAATACGAACTTTGGCATAAAGATGTATTATCAGAGTAGTTTAAGAAGATATCGCAACATTTAAAAAAAATCGCCATCTTGGATTCAAAATGCCCGCCCCAAAACGATTTTCCACAATGTTCGAACTAGAGGGATAAGATTTAGTATGAAGGTGTACCATCACGAGATTATAAGAAACCGTTAAAAAAAAGTCGTCATCCTAATCCAACATGGCCACCCAAAAACGCATTTTCCAAACCAATGAAAAAAGATAAACGAAATTTGGTACAAACGAGTACCATCACGAGTAGCTTGCAATAATTGGGCAAACCTCCCCTATGGGGGCGAATCCCCCCACCAAGAGTCTGGTAACGATAATAGGGGCGCAGCACCCCAAGACTCCTCAAGTTGGGTCCGCAGCCCGCCATGGGGAAGCGAGAATTGGTGATAGTCTCGATGAGTGTTATCAACATATTTTATTCACCCCGCACCAACAGGTGGAAAAATCAGTTAGTCTGCGATAATAGTGACGTGCCCAATTTCACTTGTCTTCGTTAGTATATTTTTTCGGAACAAATCTGCATTAGAATCAAGTGAAACGTTCTGAGAATCTTTAGAAAAAATTCTTGTTTTTCTCGCCATCATCTTCTGTAATATCGCACTAAAATCAGCGTGCAATTTCCCGTGATTTCTGCTTTTCATGAAGACTCTTGATTGAAAAATTCTTTGTTTTTGCCATGTCCAGAGATGGAGTGGGCCGTGGGTCAAGTGGGTCACGTTTTTAGATTGGACCAGTGAGCTGTGGGCCCGGTGGGTCTTGATGGTCGTGGACCAGTGGGTCGTGGGTGAAGGCGGGTAGTGGGTCAGTGGTCGTGGATCAAATTTTCATTGACCCACGTCAACTCTGACCATGTCCTCTTTGTGCTATGCACAGTCTAGCGGTAAGTAATAATACATCAGCGATACGAAGAAATAAGCATGGCGTTTATTTATTTAATTCACATATGCATTTGTTAAAAAAAATTATCATAGGCCCTAATTTATCTTTACCTTTGAAGTACAACAATTTTTCCATTGCTTTTAAATGATAAGAACATTATCGGATGTCTTTCTCCAAATGCTTACCCAAGAATGATACACGCGGAATGTGATATTCTAGCTTGGTCTGTTCTGGCTCCTCAGTTCAAATTGTTGAAATTAACGATTCATTTGCTGATGATGTACTCGAATCCTTGCCATTGACACAATACAATATTCAATTTCTTTGGTGAGGATTTTTTTTAGGGGGAGGCTTAATATGCCTGACGACATCACTATGACGAGGTATTCCTTCTTAACTTTCATTGTTGATTATTACCGAAGCTCAAAACATGGTATACAGTAATACCCCCATGAGGAAGACTCGTCGGGTCGGTGCAGGGCCTACAGTGGCCCAACTGTTGCGAGGTTGGGTCACCTTTGGTCCTACGTCGGTCCGACGAGCCTTCTTCATGGGGACCTTTTACAAATCGTATCTCAGTAACTAATTTAAGTAATTGTATTTTGCATGATATATATTTTTGTGTATTTTTTTATGCGAAAAGATTAATCTCTCGTCCCTTTGTACACAATTCTGACAACTTCTAAGAAAACATCGAAAATTCCAATATTTCGGAAATGTTTTACTCTCTTTCGTAATACAGTATGTACTTCTTGTTTACTACTTTGAGTAATCATTTCTAGGTACTTTATTGTAAAAGTACTTTAAAGAGGTTGGTCATTAATAATAACGGAAATTTGAGTTTTCGGAAAGTTACCTTATATTTGAATGTAATTTCTCAGAAATCTCATTCCATTTTTTTAATCAGTATAGTTGAGAAACTTATTTTGTTCTAAAAACTGACAAAATTTTCTAATCAACGATTTTACAGCTAAATGCTTCTTGTAAAAAAAATGCGCTCTCGAGACATTTTGAGAGCTACTGAATGTGACGGGAGAGAAAAGGTATTATCGTAGAACTTCCAAATTATCTTAGCGTTTAGATGTTTGTAAACTATACTAAACATCACTTCTTTTGTAGAATGCGATTTCTGAGAAAATGGCGTTCAAAACCAGGGAACGTTGGGGAATTTTCGAATGCATGTAGTGAAGTGGGGAATTTTTGCTCTCTTTTTATCTTTGCTGCTGGCAGACATAACTGTATGTGATATTCCCCTACAACATTTCTTAAAGGTATATCTTTTCCTCCTGGTTTTGTTACCACCTATACAAGTAACTTTATCTTGTCTTCACACATTTTTTTTTTTATTTTAAAGCTGCAAATAATTATATCTAAATACAGATAAGTATTTTACTTTTTCCCAAAGAACATCCCACTATACTTTATTATTAATTAAATTTATATATGTAGCATTTTGTTATTACTCATTACAAAGTCAAACTAAATACTTAAATTGAAAACTATCTCCGTTCAATCGAAGACAATCCTTTTTGATATTTTAAATTGCTTTGATTCTCAGTTCCAGGCAACTGGCACCTGATAGTTCCTGGCACGGCTCTTCAAGTGTTTCAGCGTTTAATATGTATGTTCAGTTTGAATCTTCAGGGACCCTTGTACCTATGCCTCTTGCTAGAATTATCGGAGGAAAAGATGCAGAGGAAGGCGAGTTTCCTTACCAGGTAAATTGTCTCAAAGTCTATTGAATTTTATGGTGAGTCAGTTTATGTATATTACTCATAATTGAATTAACACCTTGACTGCCATATGAGTTGTATTTAACTCACGCTTGTTTTTCACCCTGAGCTGCGTGAATTGTATAGAACTCACGCATGTCTTTACCTTTGCAGTCGCGTGGTACGAAATCAACTCATGCTATCATGCTATAACATACAGAGTACATGTTGGGTGGTCCCTAAAAAAACTGTATGTGGTTCGGGTAAATCTTGGCTGTTTGTGTTTTTATTGCTAGGCCGTATGGATGATGATGGGATGAATTGGTGAAATGAAGAAAGTGGGAGGAAACGGGAGCACCCCGAGAAAATTCACGCACACGGTGTTTGTCCTCCACAAAGCCCACATGGCATGAGCAGGGATCGATCCGACGACCCTTAGCACCAGAGGTGAGCGCTTTATTAACTGAGCCACCGTGGCCCCACAAGTAATTATGGCAATCTTATTTATTTTTTTTACTACAAATGGTAATAAAAAGCTGGATGGGAAATAGTTTGCCAACGCATTGAAGAAGAAACGGTTATTAGTTTACGCAAAGAATCGGCACCCCAACCCTACTTTTATTACGAAAAATAAGGATGTCGGCATTCGAAAGTCTTCAAAGAGAATGCCGCCACTATTGTGGCTTGGCTATTTGCGTGGTAGCTTTTGGGAAAATCCGACTGTACCGGGTAACCTGACATTGTTGCAATTACTCCAGAAACAATATAAATAATTGTGGAATGGCAAAAAAATATATCTGGAACGGAACATAAAAAAGTTTTTTTGTGAGTCACATAGAATTCACGTGGTAATAAAAATTGACTCTAGGGCCACGTGAGTTACTAATAACTCACACAGAAATACCAATAAGAAATAACGTTTTTCTTCTACTAAATTATTCGGAATCATGTTTTTTCTACATTTTCTATCATAATATTACTCATATTAAGAAAATGCTCCGTGGCCCCAGGGAACCTTTTTTTTTTCATAGCGTCGCAGTTAACGTGAGTAGAAATCATTTCAAAAACGAGATCAGTCATGGTCCTCTTTATTCGGTAGGCCGTAGGGTACAAATATGGCAGCGCAACATAACGTGAAGCCATCCGGCTAGTGTGGAACGTCGTTTGCTGAGTTTAACTTCTGACTAAAAACTCATAACTGCGTTCTAATGAATCCATTTATAGAAACATTTAGAAATAATGTATCTGTTGCCGTCCAAATGTATTTATCTTTCACTATTAATTGTATGTTGTCCAGATAGTGCTTTACGTCGCACAAAGCATATCAGAGATTGTATGCTCGGATTTACACTATTATACTAATTTTGTTTTCCTGTATGAAAAGTAATGTGCACTGACCACAGCATTTCTTTAGGTACTTTTGTACTTTCTCGATTTCGCCTCAAGAGTTTTATCTGGACATTCTTCCCATTAGGCCAGTGTCCACATTAGCTACTTTTGTTATGCAGCATTTCGTATAATTCAAGTGTTACATTCATTATATCGAATACCTTGAAGACAGTATGAGGGGCCGCGGTGGATCAACGGTTAGAACACTCACCTCTGTCGCTTGGGGTAATCAGTTCAAACGCTGCTCATGCATAGGATTGCCAGCCGTCTGGTATTTTACCGGACGGTTCGGTTTTTGACCTCCTTGTCCGGTGTCCGGTACGACCTCAAAACCAGACGTTAAATGTCCGATAATTTTTCCTCTTACTAGTCCTATTCTCTGTTCTATTCATATTATTTTTCTAATTCCGTGGAAAGTAGATTTAGTTGAATCTGGATTCTAAAATCAACCGCATTTGACAACCGACTGCTCACGGCCCTAGCGCAATTCCATTCCGCAACGAATTTGTTGTTCCGTCGCAGTGGTGTTATCGTTTGCACGGTGGCAGTGATGCCCATTTGGCCTATTTTGGGCTAAATCTAGCATATTTGGAGAGAAACCGTACAAATATACGAAATGCTTATAGCCCTAAAGATAGCTTATTTTATGAAACTCTTGCCATTTTTGACCTTTTTTATTAGCCAATAAATGATTTCTAAAAATACTTTTATCTTTGAAAATGAAGTGTAAACTTGAAAAAATAAGCCTACCTGTCATTATATACAATCGGATTAATTGATTTCTCAAGACAGAGGATGTTTCATTACGCAACAAACCCTTGTTTTTTTACTCTTTTTCTCTCTCCCCACCCCACAGATTTAGAGCTACTCAACAATACTTGTCAACTCAGATAATATTTTATTGTCGCTCTCGTAACTGCCCCATTTGCTACTTTTTAATCATTTTAATTTCGCATTTCATTGCAAGATTCATTGCAGCAAGAATGAGACTACAGATCTTGGAATTTTCTAATACAAATTTAATAATTTTTCGGTTCTTCAAGCCATGGAGAGTAGAGGAGAGCGAGGACTTATGTTTCAAGTATATTCAGTGCATGCCATAATTATATTGCCAATTATATTTGCTTTTCTGTTTTAAAGTACGATGTATTATTGATGGTAGACTACAAAAATTGTGCCGGCTCAACCAAAACTGGAATAAGTAAGTTTAATAAATGCTTCAAAAGTAACTAAAGTTATTAAATTCGAACTCCGAATCGCCCAATTTTATGTGAAGTAATCACTTCTCCGCCAGACCCTCCTGGGGGTGTTTATCCCACAAAGTCTCGACAACACCCACCCCTAACCTTGACAGTTTTGCTGTAAAAAATCGATAGAAACCGTACAAAACTTCACTTACACCCTCCCAATTTTAACTTTACACCCCACCCCCCAAACTGAAAATTCAGGTTGTTCACATTTGTGACGAGAGATGGTGTCACTCCTGGAGGGTGTCCGGTATTTCCATTTTGAAAAGTTGACCACCCTACTTATGCCATATGGGCTTTGTGGTGAACAAACACCGTGAGCGTGAGTTTTCTAGGGGGGTTCCCGTTTCCTCCCACCTTTTTCATTCCACCAATCATCCCATCTTCATCTATCCGGCCTGAGCCAAAATTGCCTAAAAGCATTAAAATTAAATTCAAATTCAAATTGAATGCAATATGAAATGTAAAATCAAGGGGCGATATGAGTGCAAAGATACAATGTACAAGGGCATATATGAGCCCTTGCACTCACATCACCTCCATCACCCCTTGATTTGACGCCACATTCTGCATTTTACACATTAGAAATAAGGAAAGTAACTACATTTGAAGTATATACGACAATTACGACGCTGTATAACAGAAGTGCAGAACATAAATCATTACCCCTGTGTTATTTGTCAATTGAAATTTCTAATTTTGTTCCTTGTAAAAAAAATCCGATTAAGTACTCTAGTACGTTTTCATGTTGTTTTCACAAGAATGATGCACTAGCGACGGCGCTGGGCCGTCGTTCATGAGGTTGTGAGTTCGAATCTCGCCTGGGGCATGGACGTTTGTGGATTTTAAACTTTATTGCATTCATATTGCCGTGGCGGGCTGACGTCCATAATTACTAAAATGGCCAATATAAAATAAAGTTTGCCGAAGTTTTATACACTAGCGAGTACAAATAAAAAAAAACAGAAAATTCTTTGGAGGTTACACAAAATAAGCAGTATATAGACTAATATATATAAAGGAAGTGAGTTCTGTTAGGTAAGCTACTGCTTGGAAAATGATATTTTGCCTTCTAGCTATATTCATCTAAGCATATCATTTCTTTTGCTTTGCGAACTATCTGCAGCACTAAAAAAAATTAAAAGTTATACCGATTCAATTATGTAGCTTACATAAAAGTTACTCCATAATTTAAAACAGGAGTTGTAGTGTAATAGCACCAGTAGCGTTCTTGAAGTTCTGCTGGGGTCTATTATTAATCCAATGGTCTCGGGATTGCTGCCAGAATAGATTTTTCTGGATAGCTAAGCTTTCATTACCACACAGCAGTAACATCTTCAGAGCTGTGACTTGCGAAACAGAAACACAAAACGAAGTCGGACCCTTCCAAGGATCCTTCCAAGTCTGACCCTGCCCCAGTGTGTGAGTTAACACCTTGATACCAAGACATTCCACATGCTTTTAACTCTACGGGTTACGTCGCGAGTATCGTTCAGTTTCTATCGTTACGAGATACCGCGGATCGCTTGTGAATAAAAGAATGAAAAAGGTGAAAAAGACGAAAGGAAATATCGAGGACAGTAATAGCTAGGATAAAAAAACGTATACAAGACAAAGCCTCACACACAGCAAGAAAAAACCTGTATCGGATTCTAACTACTAAAGAACTAACCTGATAAACCACACATGCATGTAGGGTGGGAAAACCCAGGTGAATTGTCTGTGCTAATCGGTTTCAGAAGGGTCTGTATATATTAGTGGGGTGGCATGTTTTTCTTTTTCTATTTACTGTACTAACTATCCCTGCAAACAAACAAAATGGTTAGTTAACAGCAGCGATCGGTCGTTGCAGGATGACGCCATCGGTTAGTCTGAAAAGAAACTGATATGGCTATTGTATTAGTTGCATATTTAGCTATATACATTTCTACAGTTCGTCAGTATCCGCCATCTGATTATATATTCATACACACTCACCACGTATATACATTTAACCAACTTTTCATTCACATAAACACATTATTTTATTGTTTTATTTATTTTTATTACTATTAATATTTACAGAAATATAGTACTGTTTTATCCCAATTGAAACTGATACAAGTAAAAGTATCTGAGTTAAATTATTGATTTAAGTTTTGTTAGTTACCAACTATTGCTTAGCAAGATTAGGATGTAGAATGTGAAGTTGTATTTTATGTTATAATGAATATGGATAGAATACCTGCCTACTCCTGTAACGATAACGTGTTGTAGAAAGAGAAAGTGAGATTTAGAATTGTCTTATGTATTGTGTCAGTTGAGAGATTATTATCCAAATCGGTGGTTCGTGTGCGTCGTGTTAATTTCGAAATTATCTTGAAAATACGATTTTGAAAAACCTGAATCTTTTGCATGTGCATTTTCGCTGCAAATGCCCAGGCAGGCACTGCATATGTTAGAATCAGTCTTGCATAAAAATATTTTACTTTGAAGGTTAAGCCGTTCGGATGTGAGTAAGCCTTTAAGTTGAGCCAGTCGACCGCTTGCCTTACCGATATGTGTGGTAATGTGTCGTTGGAAAGTTAATTTATTGTCAAGAAGCACTCCCAGATATTTCACCTCGATTTTCCAAGAGATATCTGTGTTGTTAAGTTCAATGGGAACCGGTTTATGAAGCCGTCTTGTGAATAGAACCGCGTCGCATTTGGTTATGTTAATTCTATCTTTCCATAATGTGAACTATTCTTCTAATAGAGCAAGATGGCGCTGTATAGAGGATATATGTCTAGATTGTGTAGAGGAGGCATACGCGACAGTGTCGTCAGCATACAAGGCCACGTTAGTACCAACATGTTTTGGAATACCGTTCACGTAGAATAAAAAAGGAACAGATCTAATAGCGAACCTTGGGGTACACCAGTTCTTGCTACCGTGAAGATGACCTTTGGTTTTCAAATTGGACGAAAAAGTTTCGTTTTGAGAGGTAGCTATCTAATACATGAATAAGTTTGTCTGGGAAATTATGCTGTACGAGTATGTATATGAGCCTTGTGTGCCAGACTTTGTCGAACGCCTTCTCTACATCAAGAAATATTGCGCCAGTGGACTGGTTTTTATTCAAGTTTTCTGTGAAATATTCGATGACTAACTAATTGGTGGTTTCTGAAACCGAATTGTTCATCGCACAAGAGTGAATTAAGCGCTGCGAATCTCTTGAGTCTTTTCAGAATTACTTATTCCGTTAGTTTTGACAACGTATTAAGTAGGCTAATAGGTAGGTGATTTTGCGAAAGTTTAGGTTCTTTGTTCGGCTTTGGGACGATAATAGCTTTCTCGCTATTTTCCATTGAGCCGGAAAGTAACCGTATTTGATTATACTGTTGATTAATTGTGTTAACAATTGTATTGCCTCTTTCGGGAGGTGTTTTAGTATGATGTTTTCTATGGGGTCTGGGCCCGATGCCTTATCCGGTTTCAGTTTCGCGATGATTTTGTAGAGCTCTTTCTTCTTAACTCTATTGACCTTCGACGTAGGAGGCTTAGTAATGAAATCTTCTACCTTGTTTTTGACATTGATCTCATGAGCTCTCTCCCTCACGCCCTGGTTATTCTGAAATGAGTTTTCTAGCCAGTCAGCCAACTCATTTGCCTTATCTTGTGGCGCGTAAACCAGCTCCCGGTCGGTAAGTAATGTCGAGCTTGATGTGTACGACTTCGTCAGGTTCTTAGTCAATTTTCATCTGAAATTATCTGAAACTTTAAGTTTAGATATTTTATCTTCCCACTTGTCACGGTGGAAAGTGATAGTTCTAGTCTTTATCAACCATTGCAGTCCGTTGATGTGAGTTTTATGAAATCTATTTTGCGTTCTGATAAGCATTTTACGGTATTGTTTACGAAGTTTGATTAGTTCTAGCATGGCGTGGAGGAGGTCTTTCGTTGGTAAGTGTGACTTATGACTTACTGTATGGGATCGAGCATTTTATTGCATACTGTATCGAGTCTGTCAGATTTTGGACTATCTGTTCGAAATCCTCTAGCAACTTTATGTTCACGTTAGTGTTCAGTCGGGAGGTGACGTCATTTCCAAATTTAATCCAGTCCGTCTTTTGATAATCTAATTTTGGGGCCATAGGTTTCGGATCTGCATTAAGTTGTAGGCTAATTAACAAGGATATATTGTTGGAGTTGAATTCATTCTTAGTTTCTATTTCCATGTAAAATGTGATGTTCCGATATAGAGCGTAATCTAGTACATCAGGTGTTTGTCTTACGTAATGTGGATAATGGGTTGGGTTGTGCTGCTAAGAACCTGCAAGCGTAAATGTACATTGCTGTGCCATTCCATTGGTATTGATGATGCAGAAATATGGATGTTTGCTGTTATAGCCACCAGGAGCTATGACGCTATTGCCTACTCTGGCAATAGCGTCAAAGTCGGACAGGTCGACACGTTTTGACGGTGACTGATATACGCCAACTATTACCAAGGATCTATTTTGAACGAATATTTTAATGGTTGTGACCTCTAATGCTTGAAGAGCAGGTAGAAGAACCAGCACATGCTTTATGTCGGATCTAAAAAGAACAAGTGTTTCCTGGCCGGACACCACTCCCTTTCTATCGTTACGATGACAAATAAAACAGGGCGTACTTGTTAACTTTTTGTGAGTTTTGTTTCTCCAATTAACGCTATAGAGATCTGCTCATAGTACATGAAGTGGAGCAGTTCTGAGATATTGTTCCAAAGCCCGTCAAAGTTCCAGACAAGCATCTTAAGTTTATGAAAGTTATTGTTGTTATGACCCATAGGAGAGCATTACATTAATTAAGAAAGCATCATCTCTAGAAATACAGTCTGGTTAGTCTTCTTGAGAACTTCCAGGAATTTACCTACGTACTGGATCTTATATCTCATGTCAAAGTTAGAATTAATCACTTGCAAGGTTGTAGAGAGTTTAGTAAAGTTACAGTCTGTTTTATCTTGGGTATCTGATGGAGAATCCTGACTGAGATTATATTGAGCAGTTTTACTATCGATCAACTTATTGTCTGCATCCGGTTCAGATACCTCCGCTCTTGTTCGCTGCTCCCGCTCGTATTCTTCCTCATGTTTGCGAGCAAGAACCTCGTCTTCCGTGTCAGAAAAGGTCTCTGGGTCTTAGATTTAGCGTTGTCGTCTTCGTCCAACTTCGTTTTTCTTACGTCCACGTCGCTCTCGGGTTATGTTAAAAGAGCGGTTGAGAACGTTTGGTTTTGGTTGAGCTGGAGGTAGTTGTGAGAGTGGTTTTGTTGCGGATGAGTTCTTAGGAATAGGTACGTGGTTACTTTTAGAGGAGGGCGGTTTCGAGGAGGGAGGGGAGGTGAAGTGATTAGAGGCTGGGTTATGACTGGAATGAAGGTGTTGAGTCTGGTGGAGGAGGGGTTACCAATAGCTCTTGGTGGTCCTCTAAGTTTAGCTCTGTTATCTGTCTTTGTCTCACCACTACTACCTCGTCGTCCTCTTTGTTTTGCATTGAAGATGTTTGAATATGGTGCAACCTTTGTAGTGTGTAGAATGTCCAATGGTACCACAGTTACAACATTTCGGTGTGTCATTTTTAATCCTTTTTCATTCCTTTGTGGGGCGCACGGAAGCACACTTTACACATTGCGATTCCATGTGGCACTTCGAGCTCACATGTGACCCCCATCGCTGACAGTTATGACACTGATTGATAACATCAGTGGGATAATAATCCTCGTAATAAACCTTGATTCGGAAGATAAATCTAATTCGGTCAAGCGCCTTCTTGCAGCTCACTGAGGGCAGTCGGGCCAAGAACAAAGGGATCCTAATCTTGTTACATTCATCGTCCTTCTTAGTTAACTTATTTACGGTTATGGAGTTACATTGTAATTCTGTCTGCAAAAACTGTTCAATTTCTTTAGAATCCAAATCGATTGGCAAGCCTCGTATTACCTGTTTAACGGGAGAAATCTGCTTACGAGGGAAAGGAGCTATTGCATCAAGAACATCAGCAACAACAGCACGCCCGTGTGAAGCAATTTCATTGATCTGAGAGCCCAGATCACTGCCGTTAACCGACTCATTACCTTTGTTATCTGTTCGAATGTCTAAGTTTACACTAGCATCAAAATATGACACATTAATTTCTTCATTATTTGACCCCAAAAGGGTGGAATTACTTAATATGGATATTGTTACACGTGAAATATTGGAATTATCTGTTACCTCATTTAATTCACTAATATTATTGCTTCGTTCCACTGGAGGTTCACTGTCGACATTTACCTCAGCATCTACATGAACATCTATTTCCTTATGAGGGCTAAACCCAAACGAGGTACAGGGTGAATCTGATAGTTTTACAGTTTGCCTACCTTTCTGACGCCTGTTCACCGGAACCTTCTTGAGTGCTGGGGTTCTCTCCTTGTGCCCTGTTAGGATAGTCTGTTCGGGAACACCACACACTTATGTACAGTTTAGTACACTAGTTTGATTAAGTTACTAGAGAGTTCACGTGCCACATCACTTTTCTTTGCACCAGTAAAACTTTATTAGAGCTATTTCTTACAACGACTGACTTGCGGTGTACTGGTCCTATTATTTATATGCTACTCATAGGAAAAACTGTCCTCCTATTGGTTACTGTCTTGGGCCAATGGCGTGCTCGGATCTGCGTGGTGGAAGTTGTTCTCTGATTGGCTGTTGGCTCGGGCTGCTGGTGTGTTGTCCACTGCATTTAGAAGTTGAAGCCAAATTTCTGGTAAGTGACATCCATCGCCTTTGTTGATGGAGGGTCTATGTGTGCGAATAAATAATGCTTTATGTATCTTCCTGTCCCAAAAGAGCTTGCTTTTCTTTAGAATTTCAATTTGGTCCCACAAAGCTACATGTTGATTTTGTATTTCAGATTTCTCCGGTTGCCCCAGTCTGGTCTGTCGCTGGTGATCCTTCATACTTTCTTCTATGTTTCTTTCCGTCTGTCCTATGTATGTGGTCTAGCATTCACATGTAATTCTATAAATGCCTGGTGTCTAATCTTAATGCGTCTTTTGGAGTGGGCAGTAAATTCTTGATCTTGGATGGGAACAGTGTACGATCCTGATGTTACTTTTCGTCAGTACTCTGGCTAGTTGATTGGAGTGCCCATATATGTAATGAGAGCAATGTGTACAACGAGTGACTCCAATCAACTAGCCAGATTAGTGACGAAAAGTAACATCAGGACGGTACACTACCCCTACCTAAGGTCAAGAATTTACTGCCCACTCCAAAAGCCGCATTAGGACTAAAGACACTAGGCATTTATAGAATTACATGTGAATGCAAGATCACATACACAGGAGAGACGGGAAGAAACATAGAAGAAAGAATGAAAGAACATCAGCTGAGGCAACCGAGAAATCTGCAATAGCTGAACACTGCATACAACATAAACATACAGCCTTGTGGGATCAAATTGAAATTCTAAAGAAAAGCAAGCACTTTTGGGACAGGAAGATTCATAAAGCATTATTTATTCGCACACATAGACCCTCCAGAAACAGAAACAGAAACAGAAAAGGGTGGATAAGCAGGGCTCCCGAAAGTCTCGCCCAGCTGAGTGACCTCTCTGCAACTCCTACCGAGGTCTCCGCATGCAGTTAGCATAGGAATACTAAAAAGCAAGGATCTGAGGTAATCTAGAGGTTTCTATCCGAAGACAATTACCACTACATCGGGAATAGAGAAAGAAGGCGAAAAAGGACAATAGGAAAGAACAAAGAGATGGCTCTTAGAGAGGGAAAAAAGTCAGTGAAGCTAGAAAAAAACACTACATCTAAATTACCACAGATATGAATTGACCTGGTTGATTGGTTGGTATAAATTGGTAGGTATGAGTTTGTTAGTTGGAGAACTCTAACTACTATCTAGAAGAGTAAGAGAGGAGCAATGGGGGGGCGAACTACAGAACTAGTGTAAAATATGTTACCTCAACTGCAGCTTGCACTGTGTACTTTGCTTCGCTGTCGCCTGGGCTTCCAAAACACAAGGGGGCGGGGGACGCTTCTTCTACCAGAACCCCCCTGCCGGGAACCTTGGAGCACACTGACGGACCTCAACAAGCATGGGGTGGGTTTAGGTTTTGGGGATATACGAATTGCAGTTGGGATTGGGCCCAAAAGGGTAAAAGAGGTTGGGTATACTTCCGCCCTGGACTGCTGCTACCGCAGCGAACACTAACCCGCTGCTGTTGATTCACCCAATCAACTTGGCATGGCTGCTTCAGGCATCAGGTACATCGCTGCACTGGGCATCCCTTCGACGGCCGCTGTCTGGTCCCACAACCACCGCGCTGTCAGTAGAAGGTCTCATATGGCTGTGCTGTAAGTTCACGAGTACACACGAAGCTCCACTCCGCCCACGGTTTCGTAAGCCTTCTGCAGCCTGCCCCATTCAACCTGGCACGAGTTCTCGAGCTAATAGGTACATTAGCTTCGCTGTCGATGGGGGTCCCAAACCCAGTGCAGTTGCTACCGAAGAATCCGTTCACAACTTCATCGTGCCTCCACTGTTGTCTGCAGTCGTCAAAGGTCCCATTCGCTCCTGACTCTCCATCAACAGAGACGATGCTTATCACTTACCAGACATTCAACTTTTGAATGCAGCAGACAACACACAAGCAGTCCGAGACAACAGCCAATCAGTGAACAGCCCAATCAAAGAACAGCTTCCACCACGCAGATCCGAGTACGCCATTGGCCCAAGACAATAACGAACAGTAGGACAGTTTTTCCTATGAGCAGCATATACATAACAGGACCAGTACACCGCAAGTCACAGCTCTGAAGATGTTACCGCTGTATGGTAACGAAAGCTCAGCTATCCATCAAAATCTATTCTGGCAGCAGTCCCAAGAACATTGGATTAATGGCACTAGTAGTTTACCAGGGGATTTCAATTGTATTCTTTCAGGATGCATAGCAATATATCATACACACAGAAACACACACGGTAGGAAGGTTAAACATATACAACGAATACAAATAGAAATAAGTAGCCACTGCTATTAGCTACTAGTGAATTGTACACCATGAGTTCACTTTGATATCCTATACTGGTGCTGGTATTGTACTTAATTTCCATAATAATATTTAGTGTATGGTATAATGCAGCCAAAATTACTTGCTGACAAGCTGAATAATTCAAAGATCATCTTGCCTTTAGATATAATAAGAATGGGCAGACTTAGCTCGCTTTAAAGGAGTACAGTTCACGAGACATACTACAAAAGAAACTTTTGTAGAAAGTGTCTTTGTACACTATACATGACGTGTTAATTATGTAGGTTCAAAATATTTCTCACATTAAAGATCGATTAGACCCTTTGTACAAAGCATATGTACAAAAGGGATTTGCTATACCTATAAGTACTATACTGAGTTTACTGACAAGAGAGGGTCATAATATTTTGTCGCTGAGATCCTAGTCAAACATAGTGCATCTGATGGTGAGATATGACGAATACCAAAATTTTAGCTGCGATTGACAAGGTGGGCGAAACCTCGAAATTCACAAAAGTTAAATGAAGAATATATCCAAAGCATTTCAGAATAAAGGATGGAACTTTGGGAGGTGATTTCTGGTATTGAAACAAGTAAAAAAGTTTCTTTGAACATGGCTGAAATTTCGCTTAGTTTTGGAGATACAGCGTTTCTGACTTTGAATCCAAAATTGACGCCTAGTACTGGGAGGAAACGAATAATTCTCAGTAAGTCAGAAACGAAGCATTGAATGAAAGTTCCATTTCCCGAAATTTGCTTGTAGCAACATGGTGGACATCAGCAGTGAAAACACGATGTCACCAGTTTGTCAGTGTTACCAACTAGATATAAAGTTTAAATTTTCAAATGGCAGTTCGTCGTGTTATTGGATATTTTACATCGTCTAGTGATGATAAACAACATATTTAAAGTAGTGTTGCAAACTATGGATAAGGCAGAGAGGTTTTCGTAATCTTATACAAACTACAGGTCAGTCCATCTAAAATCGTCCAGCTTGGTTAATCGACCTCTTTCAAAATAATAATACTTATATTCCTTATGTTAGAATAGTTCAAAACGGATATTCTTTTATTTCTACCCCAAACTATTAATTAATAGCCAGCATTTCTTGCAATAGTTTACAAAAAATGTAATTTCTCCGTACTGGTTTATCATAGAACATTCAAACAGAAACCATTTTTTCCTTTATATTTTCTTGCTAATTTTAGCTCTCTGCATGATAAGCCAGTAACATAACTGAAGTGATCAAAATGGTACCCAACTATGGGTATGAGGAAAATTTTTCTTGTAATACCGTCAAGTGCTGCAGCATTCGACTTAATGCTTTTTGCTGCTCTCTCCACTTCAAACTCTTTCACCTGACGTAATGTAAATGGCTCTGACAGATGGTTACATTTCAGCGTATTGAAGTAACTCACGTTTCTAGATATAGCTGACTTGTCAGTAATATTTGAATTAGTTACATCAACAAAAAGTTATTTATTAAATTGGGATCATTTACGTTGCCAGGAAGACAATGCGAAGGGTTTGCCTTGCCCACTCCTAACTTACGGAGTTTATTCCATATAGCCTTTTGGGCTACTACTGTTATTAATATGATGGGAGAAATAAGCTATCTTCTCCTGTCTTATAACGGTTGTTGTGAAGTTACGGAGTTTTTTATACTCATCCCAATGTATTTGCAATTTTTTCGTTTATATTTACGGTGCGCATTATCTCTTAATTTCATTAACAACCGTGTGTTGCTTGAAATGTAAGGTAGTTTGCAGGCTGTTATTTTAGCAGTGAAAATCGGGGCATGTTTATCAAATATGTCTATAAGGGACTTCTGTAAAAATTAACTTTTTCATCGACTGATTCATATGATTTGAGTGCATCCCGGTTAAATGATCTTGCACTCTGACAAAATTCATGCTCATCAAAACAAGAGTAATTGCGGTAAGTTATATATACTGGTTCGCTTGTACGTGGTTTGATTATGTTTAAGGTTACTGTAGTTAAACAATGATCAGAGCTTCCTATTGGTTCGTACACTTCGTGCGTAAGCACATGGTTTACGTTATCTGTTATGATCAAATCAAGCAGCGATTCCAATGATTCAGTTATAAAGGTGGGTTTGTTGACAAGTTGGTATGTATCTAAATTATTCTTCAAATATATTGCTTCCGGGTCCTCTGGAGACATTTGATTACAATTAAGGTCACCAAGCACGAATAAATTATCAACCTGTGAATACATACTCGCTATCAGATCTTCTAGAGCTGACAGTTTGTAGTACGGTGTACT
>JAGDQP010025899.1:7826-18177 GCA_022664845.1 Lepisma saccharinum
CAAATTTGTTGCCATTTGTTGATGATCCATTCTTCCAACTGAATCCTATCGTTTACCTGTACACCAAAAACAGTTTCAATTTTCACAAAGTTTTATTTTTTAATCCAGTATCGAACTGCAGCTCTAATTACCTGTAGATGTAAAGACAAAACACCAACTGCAACTACTAAAGAATCCGTTGCCACTGTTCTGAATACACCCGTCAGTCTAATCATGAGTTTGCTTTGTATCCCATTAACAATTGTCATTAACTTTTTATTTTTTAGAACTCTATGGCACCATATACTCGCAGCGTACGTAGTCAATGGAAGAAGAATTGCGCTTGGTACAATAAATTTATTTTCATTGGAAGTTTGTATTTCGATCTTGCTATGGATACTATTTTATTAACCAAGTTCAAGCATTTATTCCTAACTAATTCTATATGATTAGTCATACTCAGTGTATTATCTATCATTACTCCAAGATATTTCACACATGTAACTTTACTAACCTTTTCCCCATTATACCCAATCCCTGGATTCCTTTTCACATCATTCTTAAAAACACATAATTCGTTTTCTTTGTCAAAATTTCTAGTTTATTCCGAGAACACCATAAATATAACTATTTAAGAACTGTGTTTAACTTTCGTTGTATTGCATCTCGGGAATCACCAGACACAAGAGGCACTAAATCATCAAGGTAAGCAATAATTCATTTAATTCTAACAGACAAGAACTTCTCGCTAAAGTATGTCCGTGAAGTATTCACGTAATACGTAATGAAAGATCGAAACGTAGAACGTGCGGCAGTGGAAACATATGTTTTTCAAATTGCTAGTGAACGACAAGTAGACGGGGGAGTTTTTCGCACTTCCTAGTAGACAGCGGCGATTGCGCAGTTTCAGTAGCCAGTTCCGTCGATGGGAGTACGCATCCGCATAGCGATGCCGCCATGGACATTGCAACATCGAGTGTTTGTCATTGAAAAATATATTTAAACGAAGTCCGTAATTGCAGTTCAGCGCCGTTTCCGTATACAGTTTAATGTGGAGCGCTATGGAAACATCCCTGATCGTAACACAATACTGAGAAGGGTTGAAGCGTTTAGAACAACAGGACCTGTCATGAAACGGAAAATGCCAGGTGTTCCCGCAACTGTGTGTTCTCCTGAAAATGTGGATAGAGTACGAGAGGCAGTTCTCAGAAGTCCGAGCCGCTATGCTCGGCGCCCAAGCTGCAATTTTGCGGATGTCAGAACGGTCAATACCTCCTATCCTACACCAGAATTTAAAGTTGCATCCTTACAAGATAATGATAGTGCAAATGCTGGAACAAGAGGATTTCGTACAGCGAAGACAATTTTGTGAGACAATGCTTGACATTTTTGGTGAAGATACGGTGCTAAATATGAGTGACGAAGCACACTTCTAATTAGATGGGGCTATGAATAACCAAAACTGTAGGTATTGTGGTTCATCAGCTTGTAACTTTTTAACCGTTGTGGTGAAAAACGAGTGCAGACCGGAACACTTTCTGTTTTCAAAAAAATTGACTGACGGGGGATACCATTAACTTGACCCCCTAAATATGTCCTTATACCTTTTTAACCGTTCCGGCAAAAAGCGCGAAACTTGGGTGCAAATAGGGTCCAAAACGATAGGCTATATATATTTCTAAAATTTGATGTGGAGGGAAGGCAAGTTAATGGTCCCAATACTGGATGCTGGTAACTCCACGGCAGTTACCAAAGAAACTCTCCACAGCGCAAAAGTAACAGTGTGATGCGGTGTTGTCAAATTTGGGATCATCGGCCCCTTTTATTTGCAGAGGACAGTGACTAGACTGCAGTGACTAGAACGCGCCATGTCGAAATGCTTAATAGTTTCCTATTTCTGGAAATACGCAGTTAAAGAATCAACATGCATCAATGTGGTTCTAACAAGATAGTGCCACAGCATACATAGCGAAAACGTCAATGCAGATGGTTCGCGACGTTTCTCTCGTTTAAATGACATTTATTGGCCGTCTCATTTACTGTACTTGTCGGTATATGATTACCTTTCGTGGGGTTATCTAAAATTCAAGGTCTACACAACCAAACCTCGCAATATTCAGGAACTGCATTATGCCATTCTCCTGCAAACTGGTATTGTGGATGACTACATGTTGGTACGAGCAATACAGAATTTCTAAGAGAGGTTACGAGAGTGCATACCGTGGGAAGGGCGTCACTTGACGGGCATTATTTTTCGGAAGTAATTGCTCACATTTTCAGGCATTGCTCACATAGACTGCATTGTACTGACTTTCTTTCTGTGAAATTAAATTCTGTTTAACTTGAGATTCTACTGATTGGGGCGCTAAGCCAGCGACTCGAAGGTTCCAGGTTCGAATCCTTGGCATGGATATCTGTGAATGTGGATTTAAACTTGAACGCGGTGGATAATCGTGGCGGACCTAAGTCAAAGAGTTACTGGGATAGCCCATAAAAAATAATGTTTGCCAAAGGTTTTTTTTATTCTACTGGGCTATTATTATTTGAAATACATGCCTGCATCCTGTATTAACCCCCTAACGTGATCGCAGTGAGCGACTCGTGTTAAACGTGATGTACATCGCGTATAATGAAAAAAGTTAACCTTCCTAACCTACTTCCGTAAAGTGTGTAAAATGTTTATATCTGGTATCACGAAATAATACAACCTGACTTAATAACCTATTTCCGTGAAAGGTGTAAAATGTTGAAAATGCAAAAGGAAGAAAATGTGAGTACGTGGAAAGAAAGAACTAGTGAAAAGAAAAGAAAAATCTCGAGTTCTGGTCTGGAATCGAAACAAGGCCTCTCGGTTAGCGATCCGACGAACTTCTCACTATTCCAGCCGAGCAACACTTTGCACAATCTCTTTATCGTTTACCGTAGTTGAAGCATTAGTTCATATGTGGATGATCACGTGACACTCCCCATCTTGATGTTAGGGACATACTCGAGCGAGATCATCTAATCATTTTATATACAGGCGAACAAACCAAAATTTAAAAAGGCGCATTTTTTTATGTCTGATAAAAATTAAATAAGTTAATTGAATAAAGAGTTTGAGGATAAGTGCTGCGTTTATTTACTAACATAATCTAATTGATGCATTTAACCTTCAGCTTGGATTTACCATCACATTTGGGTCGTCCAAATTACCTTGTAGTGATTCGAATGATTAAAATTCATTCGGGATCATTCAGCGTTGATTCTTTGTTTGTCAACGAATCATAAATTACTGATGTCAAGTTAGGTAAAATTAGGTTAGTTTACGTTACAAATAGTAAAACAAACTTATTGCTTATGTAAGGGAAACACTAATTGAACTGCAAGATGCATACGGTACTTTAGACAAGCCTTCGGGACAAATATCTAAAGTAGAACCCGGTAGTGGTTCATTATTTACGTACATGAGAACGTAAATCAAGTTTTCGAAAACTAGTGCACAAATTTCAACTTTACCAATTGGGAGAAGTTGAGGGTTAACTTTACTTTATGGCCGCCAAAAGATGTAAGATTTACAGGAGAAATGCACTGTTTCCAACATGACGTGGCACTTTTGGAACGAAAAATATAACAAAATTTCGAGTTATGGAAATGTGAAACGTGGGGGACGATCACAATCATGGAGTGAGTGTTAAACGTCATGTGCATCACGTATAATGAAAAATACTCTAACCTTATTCAACTAAACCCTCTTTGCCTACTTTTGCTTCTCAACATTGTTTTCGTGATTTTTTGTAGCAAAATACGTATCACTGATAACACAAAGTGACGCCATTAGTATTTCTCATCATGCTCCCATGTTTGTATTTGTTGATAAACTCGAGTGCCTAAACTAAAAACTAATAAAATTGATTTTCGCAACAGTTTTTGAATTGCTGGCTGTTGCTAGGTATTCATAGAGGTGTCTGTGATCATTATTAGCAACGAAATGGATGACAAAGAGTGCAAATATGGTTCAATAGTTGGCGGCCATAAAGTAAAGCTTATACGAAGTTAAAAGTAATGAATTATTAAATAAACAGATTCTTAATCGTTATAAGTCTACTGGATTCATCCAACTCACTTCAAGATACGTATAGCCTGGATATGTCATTCATTCAGTAGCTGTTTCGTATTCTCTTGTCCCGTGTGAAGATTGATTTATTTCTGTTCCCTTATAAAACACTCGGAAATTCATTTATGTAGCTTGCAAACCATCTATAGAATCTATCTTCATTATTAGATCTGTTTTATATACGATTTGATACGATTCCACCATTATTAATCCAACTTTATAGTTAGGTTAACCAACGAAACCATTTAAAATTGCATGTCAAGATATTTATAGAACGAAACATTAAGAGCTCTCGTCAACCTTATTTCATATTTATATTCACTAGAATTTGCTTTAAGTCTTATACTAAATAAAAATATAAAAGTAAATAGTACTACCGTTATTTCTACTAATTTTCCTGCTAACAAATTCTACAAATTACATTGCTTCAATTGTAAATACACTAGAGTCCCTCTAATACGAACTAATTGGGGCTGTACCCTGTTCGGATTAGCTAAATTCGAAATATCCGAACTTTCATTGTAAATTACCCTTTTTAGTAGGCCTATGTACTTGATCTTTTTAGAATGAACAGTACCGTACTTTAATTCCAGTATGTAATTAAAGGGTTAACTATAGTAGTGACGCACCAATTTTTAGAAATTTTCAGGAGGAATTGAAATAATTGTGTGATGTTTGAGAGTATTAGGGAGGTAAATATTGATGTTGGTAACATTTGAAGTGAATAATAATTATAGTTTTAGTGTGTTTTGAAGATGTTTTAGGACGCACTGCATGTTGTGGCGGAAGGAACTATTTTGCGTAGAGTTACAGTTGTTGTCATGTGGAAGTGTTGAAATGGTGTGTCTTTGTGATGATTATGACATTTCTAGCGTTATTGTTATTGAATCGTATGGAAATGACGAGGGAAAGTGCATTTTGAAGGTTATTTAGCAGAGTATTTATGTAAGGAAAGGAAAAGGCCCCGAAACAATTGTACACGACTTTGTCATGGAAATTGGGAGAGTTAACACGCCTGTGTGCTGAAGGTAAGTGTGAATATGTGTCAAAATATATTTTGTAAAGATACATGACCGCACCTAACTTTGCCTAACCTCCACGTTCATATGTTCAGTAATTGAAGATAATTTACGAAAAAGGAAAATAAGGAATGTGTGTTTTAAGTGATTTTGGTTTGGTTTTAGTGGTGCGTCACTACTATAGTAATGCCTAATTAAATTTGTACCCTGTACTTCTGTACTTTGAGTTCATTTTCCTTTACGTTATATATAAAATACACACTTTTACATGAAAAAAAACTATTTTCTTTTCCCCCTCTTAAGTTAAAGTTAAAAATAAATTTTGCATAATTTCCCTGGGTTCTGTTCGGTTTATCCGGATTTTCGAATTAGCGGGACAATTACAGTACTAGTTAAATACCAATCTAAAAAAAATATTTTACCGTTACCTTGGTACGAAACAATGTAAAGCAATTTTGTAGTGAAATAAGTTTTCTAACGCAGCAAAGAAAAATAAGCTCCATCAAATCTAAGAGACTAGATTAAAGCTTTTTCTCTGAATGTCTTGGTGCAGTAACTAACTTCTATAATTTATAAAGTTCATCCCAGATATCACTATTTAAAAAAAATATATATATTCTTTACCACAGGCCTTCCATTTTCTGACAGTTGATAAACAGTGAGATCAGGTAATGCTCAATGTTTTTCACCGTTTCAATAAACTAATTTACACGTCAGATCCAAATAATATTATTTTTAGAATTCCGTCCTATCTTATCAAAGGATATTGCATGAATCAAGTCGTAGTACTCTGTCAACAACACTTTAGATGGACGTGGATAAAATGTCAACATTTAGTTGTTATTGTTACGAGAGCACATAACCAGTTGAACTTTAAGATACGTAATGCTACATAAACTGTTCTTACAACATTTTAACTTCAAAGCGTAGTAAAATAACTGGGTTTAATATATTGTACTATTTTTCTTACCACGATTTTCCGTAATAAAATTCTGGACGTGCACATGTGGAAAATATTACTGCGCCTAATCAAACATTAATTAACTTTTTTTCGTAAAGAGTTTTGTCGTGGAGTAACAACGTAGGAAATATCACCAAACACATTGCAAAGTGTCAAAACTATCTGATCACTTACTTGTTAGGAGAATTTCGTTTTAAATTGCCAAGAATAGGGCATAGTAGCTAGATCAGAAAGTTAGATTATACCATAACAAACATAAAATAGTCAAAACAATGAGGAATGTAGCCACGTTCAATTTTATCATCAGGAAAACTGCACTTAAAACCTTGCTTTGTAGTCGGTTGAAGTTTATAATGTCCTTGTGCAGGTGCGAGAGCCAACTAAATTTTTTATTTTGTGAAAGGCATCTTATATTGTAGCTTGATAGTTTTCTAAATTGTTATAAAAGCATAATGAAAGCGTTGGTGCATGAAGAAACATTTTTAAAATAATTTGTCTAAATGATACGGAACGTGTAAATTCTTTACGATTGTTTCAAGTGGCAATTAGGATGTCATTTCAATGATTTTATAAATGTTACAAGTTGTAAGTATCAACAGAATATTAATAATAAATTCTAATTATTAAAGAGAAAATAGTTATAAAATATAAGAAATATCTTTATCTCAATGGCTGTTATTATTTGAATAACATTAATTCGATGTTAATTTGAGAAATTAACATTCCTTGTTTCGCTGCTATGTATTAAGAACATAACACAAATGAGACTTGATTACCGTTGCAATTGTAAGTTGACCAGAAAGTCAGATATGGTGAGGAAAATTAGCGTAAATATAAAACCATGTTCCATTGTAGTTATGTCGTAAACAGTGAAAATCATTCCGGAACTTCATATTTACGTGCTTAAACCTTTTATGAACATATATATTGAGCAGGCCTAATGAAATTTAAAACTAAAAAGCCTCAACTTCGTTAGAAAACGAAAACAAAAATATTCAAGTCATTTTCGATTTCTACTTTAGATTACACGTTAGTACTCACCATTTTCAACTGATTGGCACTCTGTTGTTTTTTTATCTTAAAAAGTTCTTCTCCTCCATAAACGCCAGGCTGTCGTCAGTTGTTTCGTCTGTGATGGTAAGCTCCACCAGTCCACATCAGCAGCAATATTGCAAGTATGAGATTGATCCTCGGGGAAACGTTAGGTTTATAAACTCGCCGAGATATGGCTTTAAAAAGAATCGATTTAAGCCTGGTACGCCAACCAGTGCATGTTGTATGTTTTTCAGCTAATGTTTTTAGTGCTGTTTAATGACTACAATGTCGTTTCTCTTTCAGTTAATGTTCCGTGCCTTGCGTAAAGTAGCCGCAGTTTTTTTCGTGCTTCGCAGATAGTATGATCGCTAGCAGAAGCTTTGGAACAATTCAGAATTGTTTTTCAATATAGATACGATTTGCCGTCGTGTTTTCTGTGATCGTATCAGGAAGCAGGCAAGATAGAATGTGTTATTAGTTCAATTGAAGTGAAGTCAAATTGCTAAGAATTTTTGGCAAAGAACTTTACAAAATCAGTATTTTTTGTTGTTTTTCTTTTAAATTGACAAATATTTTTAGTGGATCCTGAAGTAATTTTTAAGCGTATTTTTGTTACTACTTATTCCAGTGTGCGAGTATTTTACTGGTTCCTTTTGCCAACCCCCTAAAGCAAGAAAATCTTTTATTTAAAAAAAATCAAAGGGAACGATAGTGATATTTTCAAACGTCACCGTGAGCAATTTCGTGGCTGAATTAGACAAATGAGTAATAAAGAAAGGCATTGAATTACTGCTTTCAATTGATTGAGATAACAAAGATATCTTAACAGTGTTTCTAACTACTGTGCAGTGGAAATTACTACAAAAAAATCCTGAAAACATCTCAATTTGTGCACGATGTGAGTTTTTTTTTAATTTCAAATTGTGAACTGGTGTACCCTTTCTCTGCATGATTCAATTAAGAATCTAGTACTTCAAAAATGCCATCATAATCTTCATATTCAAGACATGCTTCAGTGTGCATCAGTGTAATTTTGAGTGATTCTTATCGGAGGATAACGAACTACAAAGTGTATCTTTGTTTTGATCGTATGTCTGAATCTCAAATTATATATCTATTATTACGAAAATCTTAGAAACTATTTTCATGGCATTTAAACATCTTAAGGTCACAGGAAATCATGTGATTTATTTTACTGTGCGCGGAGGATCAGGTCGAAAAGGTGACTGCCCGGGGCTTAGCTCAAGGCACCATCTCAGCGTTATTCTGGAGGAACTGAAGAAAATCCGGGTAAATCTCTGTCAGACAAAACAGAATTTGGTTCCACAGTACTAATCTGAGTCAACGACCTTCGCTAATAAAGCATGGGTTCTGGGCAGTGCATATGCATTTATGTGTTAAAAATATTTTCTACGTAGAGCGTAAACAGCTCGTAAAACCCGTAAAAAACTTGGCAAAAACAAAAAACAAAATGATGTATTTTTTATTGACTTGTGTACGACAAAGAAAGCAATGTCGCATTTGCTATCCTTTAAAAAATTCTTTTGGAGCTGAACTAGCAACATTTGGGTTCTGTCACGTCTAAGGGATAACGTTCCTCTGCGAGCACTATTCAGACAAAAGGGAAAGGAAAGAAAGTATCCAGGGACTATGTTGAAGTACCATCACAGTATGCGTCTGGTGAAACAGAAAAAAAGGCCGGGATTATAAGAATTCTTAAGTTTTTTAGAGATACTGTTTAGTTATATACGAAATAGATATATTTTAATATACAGGATGTTAATGAATAACGCCGAAAGTTTTCAGAAAATGAATACACACATTAAAGCAAGAAACAATTCATTTCAAGAAATTAAAAAAAAGTGTATAGTTTCGGAGTTATAGATTTTCAAATGTGTGGGTAAATGAACGTCAGAGCGGTTTATTGCGAACATGAAAAGTTTTAGAGTGGGTGGGTTATAAAGTGGAAAAGGAAGTTACACTCAGTGTGCGAATTAGCGGCGGGGGGTGCCCGGGATTTCCCGCCTGGCAAATAAGTTTCCCACTCTGACAAATTTACTTTTTGTATCTGCCAGGGATAAATTTCTCCCCCCTATAACATGTTTCGATCAAGATCAGATAGAAAATCGGAACATTTTTATTTGGCAGAAGTTGAAACTATTTTCATGAAAGTGATAAGGGTATATGAACTTTTACTAGCAGCTAAGAAGCCTATTTGGAAGGCATTTCTTTTGTGATGTTTATGAAGTACAAGACATGCAGTCCCATTTTCCAATAGGGGGTTACTAAATAATTCACATTAATGTACTTCAGAAATATCACAAAAGAAATAGCTTTGAAATAGGCTTCTTAGCTGCTAGTAAACGTTCATATATCCTTGCCACTTCCATGAAAATACAGGGTGGTTTTCAAAATCATTAACAGGGCCATAACTCAGCTCCTAGTGCACAGAGCTCTTTGAAACAAAAAATGTCAATACCAATGTGCATGTACGGAATCACTTGGTGATGCTTTTGAAACCAGTGGCGTCTCGTGAATACCTCTACGGCGGGAAACTTCAAAATTTTAAATAGAAACAATGGTTGATTTTGCTTTCTTTGAAACAAACACGAAATTTTGAACAACTTTCAGATGAAACATTGTTTAATGGCTCGTAACATTTGGAAACTACAAGAGTTAATTAGTAGGTCAACAGTTAACTTATCAAGTCGCTCTTGTAACTGATGATATTTAAAAATGTTTCATCTGAAAGTTGTTCAGAATTTCGTGTTTGTTTCAAAGAAAGCAAAATCAACAACTTCTTCTTTTTTTGTAATTTCTCTCCTCGCAACAGTATTCGCGGGACGCCTCTGTTTTCGAAATTTTCACCGTTTGATTCCGCATATCCCATTTTGCATTTCACTTTTGTTTGGAACCTTTATTTACTATTTTCTTTGAGTTACACCATCCAAAAGGCCCAGAAAACCTTCTACACCATATTAATTTTGACTATCAATTATGTGTTCTAGCTGCCAAACGGTATGAGCAATGAAAAAGTGTTTCCTCTAAAAATTGTTCAAAATTTAACGCTTGTTTCAATGGGAGCAAAATCAACCCCTGTTGCCGTAGAGGTATTCCCGAGACGCCCCTGATTTCAGAAGCATCACCACGTGATTCCGCACATGCACTTTGGTATTAACATTCTTTGCTTCAAAGATATCTGTGAACTAGGAGCTGAGATATGGCCTGACCCTGTTACAGATTTCGAGAACCACCCTATAT
>JAGDQP010025900.1:0-10589 GCA_022664845.1 Lepisma saccharinum
GAAATCACTAGCGTTTGTCACTACCGTTTTTCCTTGAAGAGAACGGAATCAAACTGCTCATTTCACCTTTGTCTCAACTCCGTCATGTACCCCCTTTCCGTGATAGCTCTCGTGAAAATTCCAGACTGTTGGTATGATTTCATTTAACAGCGTTAGATAGGCCATGGATTTTCGGTTTTTAAAATGTTAGCTCGGTCCGTCTGTCTACAGGTGGACTTTCGTAATGGGCACTTCCAGCAAAATCTTATTGATGATTAAGTCATTGAAGACGGCTACTTCGAAAGTACCATGGTTTTCGTGTCAGATATCACTGCATAACTTCGATTTTCATTGTTAAAATATGCCACTGTGGAGTAAATGATAACAGTAGGATGGGCTGAGTTTGACCAGTGGGCGGTCATAACGTCGTTTTGATGAGAATTGCGTAATTTTCTGCGAAGTCTGTCTGCAGAACAACTTCGTCCACATGAAGCCCCATTTTCATTTCTTCTTTGAAGATGCTCAGTTCCTGGTTTTGTCTTCTTAGGTTTTATATGTGACGTCGATGCACTAGTAACTGTTTCTCCATGTCTGTCACATATGATTGAAAGTCAAAATGAACAGTTTCCAAAGTACCTCTCTTCCACTGGAAAATTCAATAAATTCTTCAGGATCTTCTGGCTCACGCAATAGTCCTTAGATGCATATTTTCCGACTGCAAAACAATAAGAATTTATTTCTACACAACTTTTCTGAAAAGCTTTATTCCATATTTCTTAACGTTATAGAGAATAACATGATAATAATTGATATGCAATAAATATTACTATTACGTACCGTTATGTTACGTACGTCACACATTCAGTTCGTTGGTAACGCTCTTTATTAGTTAACCAGATGTCATAGAAATTTGGCAGTTCCTAATGTTAGAAGGCATCATCTATTTGGAAAATTCAGCGAATGGCAGTTGTTCACTCGTTTTTTATTGTCCGATTAACTTAACCATTTTTTCGTTACGTACACCACGGGTCATCTCGATTTCGCTGCTACTACTAATACCTACCCACATAGATGTGATAAATTCTGTTCTTGCCTGGCAGGTAACATTCCATAGACGACATTTTCATGCAGAATGTTGAAAGTATAAGACACATGTTCAGTGGAAGAAAAATAAAACATGCACTTTCCTTTCACCTCACAACAACACATAATAGCACTTTTTGTTATAAAGAAACTGATTTCCTTACAATGGACCACAATTTCAGAACAAATTTCGCAAAATATGTGATTTTAATTCATCCCCTTTCTATTGATATTTAACATACTTATGATGGAAGCAATATGATTTTTCCCTTAAGTGTTTGGTTTCACACTCCTGCAAAGTAAGGTATACTTCCACCCTTACGCAAAGTTGTGTTTTCATTGTGATGGGCGCTTAAAGTGAAATGTCACTGTCAATGTCGCGAATGCAAATGGTAAATTATTGCCTGCGTGATTTCAATTATGTCAAAGGGAAGCTTTCCTAGCAGCAAATAATGTACATTTTAAAAAGTGACTAATTGTACTTGGCTGTGATTACTTTCTATCAAACCTACTATTCGTAAAAGTAGTGCCTTTGTATCACCTACAAACTAAGGCTCAAAATATCTGTATAAACATATACTTGATGAGGATATCCAATGTCTAAAAATTGGTTGTTTAAGAATACGACTATTTTTAAAATATTAGGTTTAAAGCATAATTGTAATGCTAATGCGGCTGATAAACGCAAAGATTTTATACTTTCATCAACTTTTACGGTGATTATGTTTGAATATTCAAATTTTATACTAGAACTAATTTTATTAAGTTCATCCAACAACTGTTGAACAGTTTAATAGTATTCTTGTGTTATTCTATGTTTTACATTAACGGCATCTGCCAAGTCAAACTATCTAATATTTTGTCCACTGATAATATTATCCCATGTTAATGGAATGTGAATTTCACTTAATCCCACCATTCATGAAAAAGAATCATTCAATTGTATTCGATTATTAAGAATGTTGAAAAATGTGTAGGACTATTATTAGAATATGTTCGAATACTGCCATTCCAAAATAGAGTAATGTAAAAACTATCCTAACTACTTTCAGAAATCATTTTCGTTTAAAATGCAGTTTTACGCTTGACTTTCCAAACTGAAATTGCAAGTTTTCTCCATGTACATCATTTAAGTTTACATGAAGAGTATCAAAATATTTCTTTTCAGCTTTTACATAATGAGAACGTTCATGTAATTTCTTCTTATCGGTATTGTTGAATGCCAATTTTTCTAATCTTTTACAATATCAATACAAACATTAATTTCTGAAAAAATATTATAATCAAGAGATTTGCCGGGAAAAGTGCTGTCACAGTTAGAAACTTTGGTTTTTCTTTGAATTAATTGGATAAAAATGAACTGCACGTGTATAAACCTTAAAATGGTTAGTGAATCCTAATATATTTTGTAAACCTGAAGTCATAGCAAAAAGATATTACCGATTTGGATATCGTCTATGATAAATATTAACTTTATTTCTATTTTCATCATGTTGAATACTTATAGTATGATCTGAATGACTATCATTCTGCATTGGATCATAATTTTGCATTTCTTCTTAGTGAAATTTTTCATTAAGAATAGTAGATTTTAATATTTCATCAAATAAATGTAAAATACATTTCTGTCTTCTTCACTATCCTAATATTCTTTTTACGTTTGTTCATATATGATTGTAGGATTACTTTCTCAAATAGAATGTATAGATTCAAAGTATCGTGCTAGAAATTTTATATTATATTGTACTGTATTTTTATCACGCATTTGAATAATAAGTTCTTTTTGAATATCATAAAAGCTCCATCGAATAGAAAGTCCGCTTAAGCTTAATGAATTGGCTGACAAAGTCAGCTGACAATATTTGCAAAAATATTTGTACTTATGTTTGATAGTAAGGTAACATAAAATCATATTTTTTCGTGAGACAACATGATTATAACTCAACTGATTTTTGTAGAACCCAACTATTTATAGTTGAGGGATAACCTAACAATTTTACATAATTCCATCCATTTTACGTATTAATATTTTCTCAATTAAATATGTTTTGTGTTTTTCTACAAATACTTGTAATTCTGGATAATAAAATGTACCTGTAATAGGATCATTATCCCAATCTCTATTTTTGCGTGTAATAGGATTACTAGTGATACACTGATCAATTAAAAATATTTCGCGAGACATTTTGGGTAAACATACTTTCCCAACTTATGTTCATATTTATTTACTCGAACATAATCACCGGGTTGAAATTTACATTTTAACTTGGTATTTTTTTTCTCCAGCATATACCCTTTGCCAAATTTCATTAAACATTAGAATCACACCTCTATAGGAGTGATTTTAGTTGAAGGGTGCACGGTATGATCGTAACTTTTTACGAGATGTTGCAAAATATTAATACAATGAAAAGTATTTTCTACAGTATAGTATTTATAATTTTTTACTTAGTCGTACGAATAAAACGTTCGACTAAAGCAGCATTTCTGAATGTAGACTATAGTGATTTACTTGACATTTTTTAAAAACACCTTTTACATGTAGATTATAAAAATCACTTCCTTAATCTGTTTGACCATGAAGAAAAGGTAATTAATTCTCTTTAATTTAATATTGATTCTATTGTTTTATGTGCTCTTCTTGTGGGAGAGAATTCCTTGTTAGTAAAATTCAAGAATAAAGAAAATGTAAATACACCATTTACATTTTCGAACATTATTTGATCAACTTTTTTATCATGGGCTAGGATGATATTACACAAGTTGGGGATAGAAAATGTTATCTATCCGGATACAGATTCTGTATTTCACATAAAAAAAGAGAAATGAACCTGTCTACTTCTTCCTATAGGCCACCATTGAGATTAAAGAAGGGTGGGCGATTCCTATATTCATGGGGCTGTGCCCTAAAAATCAACATGTCTAATTTCTTTACATAATTCTTCGAATAGTTCGGACCGTTAAATAGTTATAAGTAAAAGATCAATATTGAAGGCACGTTTATTACAATATTTAAGGCAATATTAGAAAAGTGTAAGTTAGCATTGATTTCTGTAATCCAATGAGTTTCGAAAGACTCTCATCGCTTAGCCCTAGGAAATGTATTCGATTTTAAATATATTTTCTGATATATGTCTTGAAATAAAATTACTCACTGTTGAACAATTAAATAAAAGTATACTATATAGATAGCTCCAGAACCTACCGCAAGTAACCGTTTGTTATATTTTATTTTTTCAGGGCAAAATTTACTAGATGCAATCACAGACCTAATAAAGCACATTTGTTTTGTACAAGGGATCACACTGATCTTGCGGGCCTGTTATGTGAGAAGTATTGTGAACCGAGCAATTAACACAATGTATGATGTACATTGTACAAGACAATTTCCTACACAGGTTTATTTTGGAGTGCGTTTCGGAAATTGTATCCCTAAAAATTTGAGCGTTCTCATTTTTATTCCAAAAGCAAGATGATTAATGAATTGTTCAGCTAGTCAGTAACTGATTTTGGCTCGATTTTACTTGTACCAGTGAACTGTTTTAACTGTTGAAAGAAAAGGGTTCGGAAAACTATTAAGAATACCGTACCGGTATAGCATGTGTAGCAATGGTTGACTAGGTACCAGTAGCTGATCAAAGTGACTATTTATTGCAGTTTTGTAGGCAGAGCTTATTTTTAATGTTTGAGTCTCCTTCCTACCGTGCATATGTTTCTGTGCTTACAATATTTTGCTGTGCATTGCTGAAGGAATTCTTGGAATCCTCTGGTCAATTACAGGTGCTATAACACCACGACTCCTGGTTTAAATTATGGAATAGCCACAAGGCAAAAAATTATAAGTTTAGCTGAATAGAGCTACAAGTCAAAATGTAGTTTCCAAAGCTGTAAGTTAACTCACAGTATTCATTTCCTTTGTTTTAGTCTGTTGCTTCTTTTGGGTGACTGCTAAAAAATCTTGTGATTTTATTTAAAATCTCGCTGTATCACTTCTGTGAAAACTGCATTAAAATCGCAAGAGTATTTAATCTGAATTATAACCCAAAACGAATTAGAAATTTCGATTGACCAATAACACACTGGTAACTGTCGAAATTAGCTACTGTTCTTAGTTACTGTAATACATTTTAAGTTTTCGCAACGCCGTATAACAGAAGTAGTTAATGTGGACAATTACCATCATAACTGACTTAAAGTAAGGAATCTCGAAAAAAAAGCTCTGAAGCTGAAGTTTAGGCACACTAGTCTCGTCTCTCGTTTAACACTACTGTATTTACAAAAAAAAACTAAAAATTCTTAAGTGTGTTTAAAGTTCCTACTATACATGTACAATCTTAATATGTTCGTACATAATAACTATACACAGAAAGGAGAAAAATCTAAATGTAAAATCTTACAGTTCCGTATTCCAAAATAAAATGTTAAAATTAAAATTTCATTTCTTGCTGCGATCAGGATTCGGTTAATCGGGAAGTCGAGTGTAGTATAAAAGTATGTAAAGAAAGTTTGGGGCTGTGAATTGTATATTGTTTATGAAATAGGAAGTCAAAATTAGTAAAATAGTGAAATTTCGAGTCTAAAATCTTTGATTGGGTGCTTGCGAGGTAAAACATACTATATGTTTGACAACTTATAGTTATAAGGTATGATAAGTATATTTGCAACGTCTCGATGGCAACAGAAAACCAATTTTTTTTCTAAATGTTTTTGTGAATGGAATCATTAGAACTCATTCATGAGATCCCAGTCAGAAGTTAAGTGGTTACACTCAGGAGACGAAGCTCTATATCAGCCAACAGACTGCACGTTACGCTGCGTTGCAACATTATGTCCTCCGGCCTGTAACTAAAGATTGGCGTGGCTCTGCTCTTCCTCTCACATAAGTAAAATACAAATATTAAGGATATTAGCAGGAGGTATGTACCTTTATCATTATAGAGCTAAATATTATTATGAACAGCGGGGGGGCGGAGAGGGGAAAACGTTAAGTTCTCCCTCCCCTCTGTGACTCCCGAAATGCATAAAATGTATATCAGTATAAAGCGAATAAGGCGATACCTTGATTATCTACGTAGCTCAATTAGGGCCTGAGTTATAGTGATTTTTCCAGAATCCGCGTATATACAGGCTCCGGCGTAAGAAAGTTATGACGAAAGAATTGGAGGCGTAGTGGAATAAAGGCGGGATGTAATCATAACAGTTTTTTCTAAACTACTATAAAAATATACGTAATATACGTTAACGTTAATGTAAAGCAACGATCTCCAACAAAAGATGCCAGCAATATCTCCGTATATGTCTAATGTATTTTTATCGTTGCACGAAATTTCAATGCTGCTCCTACAAATTCAAGCCTATAAAGTTCTAACTTTCCAGGAAGAAAGTTCATAATCAATTCAAGAGTTCAATCAATGCCGTTTTTTTTTTCGTGTTTCTTCATTGTTGAAATCGCTTGATTTTTGTTGGGAATATCAAAATCTAGAACAATGGAGCTCTTTCAACAATAAAGAAAAAATAAAAATAAAAATCGGTATTGATCGAACTCTTGAATTGCTCATGAAATTTCTTTCCTGAAAGTTAGAACTTTCTAGGCTTGAATTTGTAGGAACAGTATTGAAATTTCGTGCAGTGATAAAAATACATAAGACATATACGGAGGTAGTGGTCCCATCTTGTGTTGGAGATCGTTGTTTTACATTAACCTTAATTAAAACAATAAATTTCTGTCAGTGAAAGATGGTGCTTTCCGATAGCGATCAATCTCGATCTTTACTACCGATCATCATTGATCCCCGATACCGAAAAAACTCTTTCCCATAGGATATTGACTGAATCAGATAACATCGATCGAAATCATAAATAATGCGTTATCGGTTTCCTGTGGTCACTTGGTTCCATGTGTATGTCTCCTATATGATTTGACCCTGCAGAGTAGAATCGAACGTCGTGGAGCACATGGATTCGATTTCACAATAATTGTGAGCATTTATACCTTCCTACATTTTTTTTTAATCAGCAGCAGTTTTCCAGTTGGTAGATAGAATCGGTGAATGGTAGAATTCTGCTATGCTTACACCACTTCATTGACATTTTTCAATTCTACCCAGAAGCCTAGTAATTAAAGTGAGATTTAAATTTTACTCTCTAGTTGAACAGCCATAAAAACGGTTTAATGTGAACTTCATAAGCACAAGCACACCCAAATAAAACATTTTGGCTCTGGCTAGTGCTGATTGTGACAGTAGAAGCTAATGCAATGCTGTTCTACACAGTTTCAATTAAAGTTATGCTGATTGCGATAGTAGAAGTTAATATAATTCTGTTCTACATTAACAGTACAAGGGAAGAACAATCAAAGTTTTTAGGCATTTTCGCGAAGGCCGACAATGTGTCAGAGGGCTAAAAATAAATTTAAATTCAAGTGTTTACACCTTAAAATGTGTGTTTTCTCACAACTCTCAAAAACGGACTTCGATTGTTCTTCTCTTGTACTCTTCATATTATTCAAAAAGTGGATATCCCCTCTTCTTTACCTGTGCTCTCCAACTAACAAAAGAGATGACATAAGGGGTTTCTTTTACTTTCAAATATTTTTTAATTGGCCTAAATTTAAGGAATTTCCTATTGATAAAACTGGATTGATTTAAATATTGACTAAAGACTTATTTGAACAAGTTCGTATTGGTTATGTCATATTCAGTGTTAATAAGTTCGTATAAATTAGGATCAGTAAGGTTGGTTTAGGTAAGGTTTGATTTGGTTTGGTATCCTGAGTAGTTAAACTAGATTTTTTGGCCAATTTAAAATTGACAATTCTTAATTTTAATCACTAGAGAAGTACCAAGTCAAAAAAATCAGTAAACAAGTATCTTTTTAATCAACTCTTTATTTCCACATTTATAATACGTACACTGTCTCCAAGAGATACAACAGGAAACATTCAAAAAGGAAACTGGTTAAGCAAATTAGAATTTTCCTTACAAGCAGGAGTTCAGGACTTGTAAATCATTAGTTATTTAAATCCTATTTTCCATTTGCATCGCTATTTGCAACAGACTCCTCAATTTAACAATAGTAGGGAATGCATATTATAATATAAAATACTCGAATATATTGAAATATATAATCTCTTTTCATCAATTAGATTCAAATATTAGTACCTGTATACACCTTGCTTCTTTTGGAAACTTAATCTAATAAAACATCAGAACTTAAAATTAACAATACTTTTAACTATCACCGCAATCCAACACCTTTCCATGTGAATCTTACTTAATCTTTAGAACAATAACAGAAATACAATTTGAAAAGTGTTCATCTATGCTCTTTCTTCTATTAACTTTCTCTACCCATTGAATTCTTTTCTTTCTCCATGTACGTCCTGCATATGCTGAGCAAATCTGAAAAATACAGAAAATCAAAGAGAAATGTTAATAGAGCTACTATAATATGTTACAATAATGTTAATAGAGATAATATGCTACTATAATTTAACAAGAAAATAAAGATTTCAAGCTCATCATAAATACTAATAGTAAATTATAAGTGATGTGTTTGAATAACGAATGACAAATTTTATTCAACTTTGTTTTACTAAACTTAAATACTTTATTGTTATTATTATTATTCCAATTAGATACAACTATATATATACCTCAAATCTCGGGATGAATCTTTTCCAATATGTAGATATCAGTTAATAACACGTAACAGTGCAGTCTATTGTTGCAAAGCTCTAGTTAGTCCCAAACTAATGAATCAAACGTTAGCATTAGTAGGTCATATAAACCATGCACATATGTGTCAAGCGATATGAAAGACGTGTACTGTATTACGTATGGAGTTTTAACAATGTAAAGAATACTAGCGACAGAATGTGTGGAACATTATGTGTTTGAACAATATGCACATTTTACATGTGACAAGTCATCAAATCTCTGACAATTAGTAATTAATGGCAGAGTCAAAGCAATACTGGCTGGACGTCGAAAATCGGCTGGGTTCTTCATCCGAATACCCTGACTGATAAAAAAAAGCGTAGTCGACCGTAGGGTTACAGATTGGCGTCGAAAAGTGAGGTATGGGAAATGCTTTAAGTTTAATGTAATTTCTCATCTTTCCAATTTCGTAACCAGATGCAATGGCAATGCGTAATTGCCTTCAAGAAAGACTTTTTATGAATTGAAGAAGTTGGAGTACTTAGGATAAGAAGAATCTGACCAATTTCTGATGCTCAGTCAGAATTGCGTTGACTCTGCCATGGATGATGCTTGTCACAGATGTAAAGATTTGCCATTTCTAAAATATGTACATTGTTCATACACATACCGTTATGCGCATTATGTCAGTACTCTTCAGATTATATGCATGATTAAAATGGTTTCGTGTTACTAGCTCTGTTACATGTTACTAGCTGATGTCTACACATTAACTAAATTTCACCCCATGGTTCAGAATGGAATCCTTACATCTATCTTGTATAAAATGATGAAATTACACTTCCTTGCAAAACTCAAGACTTAAACTCAGAAAATAATGCATTTCGGGAAGTTAGCGTTTAATGTTTCATTTAAATTACATGTATGAGTTTGTTACGCGTCTTAAATGAAGAATTAAATGCAATTTTTCCGGAAGAAATTATATCACGATTACTTTATATGCTACTCTACCGGTAACTTCCACTTGTTGGGCAAACAGTATGGACATCGAAAGCAATTGATCCTAGTCTTCAATGAAGATGTCACTATTACATTAGTCTCGTATCATTAAATAAAAAATCACAACAACCTGAGTCTCTGCGACAGTATTCCAAATCATTTAATTGCCTGTGCAACGAATATTTTATGTTTATTTTTTACAAAGACCTCTGTTTCTCTAGTGAAGTCAAAAATGGAAAAGTAAATTACAAATACTTACCATATTCTAAATGGAAACTTTAATCCCTATATAAAAATGAACAGCTTGATGCTCAAAATTAAAATCAAAATAATTTTAGCGCTGAAAATATTTATCGAAAGCATGAAGATATTTTTTAACGCCTTTGCACTCTCTCTTCAAAACTTGTAATATTGCTCTAGTATAATTTAAGAAAAAATACACCATTTCAAGAAGAACCTTAATCAATGTCGAATCATTCGTGTCGCCTAGGAACTGATATTCAAAATTTTAATGCATTAACAATTAATATGTAACACAACTGTAGCAATTTATCAGTTTATGCATATTTAACTAATATTCACAGAGAAATATTTGCATCAATGCAAACACTGAAGATTGGTTCTTCCAAACGTTTAGCGAGTTATTTTGAAATAGAGAATTAATTGAATCATTAATGTTGCTTGCTCCCCATTGGAAAAACATAAACATTTTTGTGCGTGTTTACTTTTGTGGTTTTAGTTGAAAAAATATACAATTTTGTTTTAATACTTTTCTTTGCCATGGCCCCTTCTTATTTTATTGCTCACGACTTACTATTATAGAATTTTAAAGATCTATTGATAAAAATTATAAGTATATCAGACTCAATA
>JAGDQP010025900.1:10989-26448 GCA_022664845.1 Lepisma saccharinum
CTTCTTATTAAAACTATTAACTTTCATTGAAACAGTCTATTTTTGAGGTCTTGTAATCTCAGAGATGAAAACAAAAACTTTAGAAAGCACGAAAAGATCCGAAGCCATGTTCTAAATTTATTTGGAAGTACATCTGCTCCAAAAGCAAAATCTTTGCTGACCATATTGCATTAAAAGTGGCTACTTTCGATAACGAGATTAAATTTGTTATACTATTTCCACGTGAATGCTTAACGACATTCACCTCTCTCGATTCAAAACATGTTATACGTGCTTTATATCGTTAACACTTTTACCTTACTTCAGATTTTCTACGATATTCTTTTGATTTTGGACCGACAAATCTAGACCTTTTCTTCAATAAATCTTCTATTCTGTCAGTTTGACCTGACTAAACCGTAGTTTCCTTCTTCTACGTACATGAATGGGACAATTTTTCTGTCTGTTTTTCAAGGAACCCCACACAAGCTCTCTGTATAAACACAAAAATTCATCATATCATACAATAGTTTAAACTTATATATTTCTGTTTGTATTTTTGATCTATGTACAAATTGGATACCTAGTCTTTTCACGAAAGTTATCAAAATTTCGAAAAAGTAAGTTATTGTCTGTCTTGACACTCACCCACCCACCCCTTTCAAAAACAGACGTAAACGAATACTTAAGAATGCTTAAATATTATTATCTAATCATCAATGATTGATCAGATAAAATAAAATATAAATGTCAAAACACATTCATAGGCGAAACAAACAGAAATTTAAGGAAAACGAGAAAACAGTTATATTGAAAAACTACAATTAAGATTCCGGCAACTTTCTAACCATATCACTAACACCAGCTATGAAATTACAAATTCACACATTTTCTTAAACCCAAGACATGTACTCCCAGATTAATAGAAAATGTCTGGTGGATATTTTTTTCAAAGTACGACAGTTGCACATTCTGGGAACACAGAGCTAATATATGTTTCCAACATGATTGGAGTTGCCACACTGTGCAATTTATCGGGCTTAGAAAGTGTACCAATAGTCATTTTATATGAACGTGAATGTACATGATAACTTTAATATACTTACCAGATAAACCGGAAGAAAATCACGACAAAAGTATTCTCGTAAATAAAGAGTGTCAATATTTTATTTTAATAATTTTAATACGTCACAAAAAAGTTAATAATTTAAGACCTGGTAAACCACTTCCTGGCACCAAGGATCTGGCTACGTTGGTTACACAGTTTCCAAGATGATTCCCATTACGTGACGAGACATCTTTATACGACGTGTTTGTTCTGATACCTTTGTGAATTGAATTTGAATTTAATTTAACGCCTTTAGGCAACTTTCAGCTCAGGCCGAATGGATGATGTTGGGAGAATTGGTGAAACGAAAAAAGTGGGAGGACACGAGAGAACCCCGAGAAAATGCACGCACACGGTATTTGTCCACCACAAATCCCACATGACATAAGCAGGGATCGAACCAAGAACTCCACACACCAGAGGTAAGTACTCTATCACTGAGCCACCGTGGCCCGATACCTTTGCAATTTAACCTGCTTACGTGATTTTTACCTACTTATTCCTTATTCCCACCGAGAGGCCGTAGCTCAGTTGGTAGTGTGTTGGTTTATCAATCGGAAGGCCTATCCTGACTGATGTTCTCCAGGGTTTTTACTGTCACACCAGGCAAATGCCATGATGATACCTAGAAACTAGGCCCTTACTGACTACTTTTTCAATATCCTCTCCCCCACTTCCCTGCCTGAGTTCCCTAAAGACGATAAATAAATTTTAAAAAAGGGTTAATCTTGTTCTTAATTTGTACTGATGATGATGAAGGTTCAGGATAAGAAAAAGTTTGAGCGTAAACGAATCATTCCGTGCCAAATCAACACACCTGAAAACTCGACCATCTCAGATTTTTTTAAACTTAGTGATTTTATCTAACATGTAGTAAAATGTATATGTGACAAATTTTTCCCTGCTATGTCTTTTGGCATTTGATTTGCCTATTATGAAGGTTAAATTTATGGAGTTTCCGTTACGTGTCATTAATATAAATCGATACTATTTTGCCCCATATTTAGATAGAAATCTGATTTTTAGTCTTCTTTGAAAAGTAATAAAATATCTTTTCCAATGATATATAACATATAATAAATTTCCAATAACGTTCCTTCGAGGTCATCCAATTTCACTTTTGACCTTGAATATCTCAAAATGCAAGTTCGCGATTAGTTTTTCCAAAACGTATGTTTCGAATACAAGTGAGGTGAACTGAGGTATACTCTAATACCTCAATTACAAGTTGGGATCATTTAATATTAATATTTTTTTTCAAATAGTTATTAACCGTATTTCACGGTTAGCTGGTGTCTAACATATCGCAACACTGCAAATGATTGCATCACCTTTTGTTGGAGTGTGAAATGTTTCAGCCAATGTTACAATGAAGCAGCAATAGCTTTCCATTCCAGATGTAGAGGTTTGGCGTAAGAAGAAAATTGCGCCCGGATAAGCTCTTCTTCTGTCCCCCCAGTTTTTTATTCTAATCCTAGGACTTGCAGTTTTTCGATATATCTGCCTATTAATAAATATTTGCAATAACTAAATATGAACATTAAAGTTTCGCAAAATAATATATCAAAAATCAATATTAAATAATATTTCGATATGATCGATGTTCGACTTAGAGTTATTTTTTGAAGAATATTGATTTCCAACAATTTTTCTATATAAGCAATATACAATTTCAAAAAATATTTTTCTATACGAATGGTGTTTTATTTCCAACGAGCCTTTAATATAAATGATATTGCATTTCCAATGATTTTCCCATGTGAACGATATGTAATGTTCGAGATTTTGATATTTGATATTGATATTCGAAAATCGCATGGCCGTAACTAATTCTTTTACTTAACTAATTGCAGCTGTATTTAAGAAACAGTTCGTATTTTGCTAGAAAGCGCCTTTGTTTGTGATTTATGTTTCTTGGTAAATTATATCAGATATGTTAACTTTTATAAAGTATAGGCAGGGCTCGAAATGTGCCAGATCGGACCGGAATGGCATTCCGGTTGGTGAATGTATGTAACCTTCCTATTCCGTCTCCTCACTGTAATAATCATAAATAAAAAAGAAAAATAGTATGTTAACAAAGCTTAAGCGTCCCGCTTCGTAAATATTTCCATTTCGAGCCCTGAGTATAGACCTTGCATTCCATTCATTGTCCATGCCGGCATAACTAAGCAATGCTCCTGATTATTCAATGCTCCTCATATACAAATATAAACGCAACCTTATTGCTTACTTACTTTTCCCAAGTCCTTGGCCCCTGACAATTATTATGTCAAAAATGCAATCTAAGAAATGTATTTTGTGGATCACTTCCAAGGTTTAACAAATAGCAACACAAAATAAAAAATCGACCTTATTGGTCGTGTGGAGTGGGTCGCCATCCACGTGGCTGCAGGTCCGCATCCTGCCTAGGGATGTCAATCGGCTCGGCTCGAGCCAAGCCGAAGTCAGCTCGGCTCAATATGAGTGAGCCACGGCTCGGTTCGGCTCGGCTCAGTGCCAGCCGCGGCTCAGGACGGCTCGAGCCGATCGAGCCATGAGCCGAGCCGAGCGAGCCGTTGACATCCCTACTTAGGGATGGACCTTTGAGGATTTTAAAAGCAATGTCACCTGTACAATCGAGAATGAGCCAAAATCAATAACAGCTTAGATAGTCCATATAAAATAGTTTTAAAATGTTTTTACAAAATAATAAAATAATATTTTTTTAATGTTTCGGTTTCTAATTTGGGCACCTGTTTACTAGTTACACCAAGGATCATGCTTGTGTTAACACTATCCACAATGTTTAATTACCATCTTAGAATGTCTCAAGCATTATTTAGTATTAGTTCATATTTTATTAAATAAAGATAACAACTTTAATAAGCCAATTTATTTCTCTGGTAGTTCTGCAGCTTAGTAAAAAATAGGGAAAACTTCATCAATGTATCATACCATCAAAATTATTTCTTTGCGATAACATACTGAAAATTGCAGATCTGGTTATGGAGGAAATGAAGATAAGTAATGTTCTTACAGTTCTATAAATGTCTAAAATGTTATAGATATATGCCAAATTTTATGCATTCAATGTTACAAACTCACTAAATAGAAGATAATTGAATGAAGTTATGGAAAGGACTAATGAATATGAACTTCCACTATGTCTGGGAGTCATAGATTTTGAAAAAGCTTTCGATTCGATCTCCTTGGCATCAGTACTTAAAACAATTCAACATCAAGGCATCGAAAGTAAATACATCAAATTACTGCAAAACATTTACTCAGCTGCTTCACAAAGCTAGACGAACACATGGAAGATGGATGACGAATGTACTACATTGGATTCCCAGAGAAAAGAAACGACGAAGACGATGTCCAAATCCAAGATGGTAAATGAAATCAAGCGTTTCAAGCAATGGATAGAAAAGGGCTGATAATGATGATTAAATTAGGCTTATTTTATTAGCTTAAGCTTAATTTATTAGCTTCCAAACGTGACTGAAATAAGTTTTTTATCTTAATTAGGGGCAAAATAGTGACTACTTATGCTAAAATATAACGGAAACTCGGCAGTTTTAGACATTTTAAACATCCGTAACAGATAAACTAAATGATATAAAAGACCAAAATTTATCATAAATTCATCTCTCTATGAGATCTTCAAAAGCACTCAACATTAATTATAATATAAAGTGTCCAGGCTGAAAACCTTAGTTTTATATGATGGTGTGATGGCGTGGAATGACCCAAATACATCCCTTTGGGGAATAGAATTTGTAGTATCTGTTTATCTATGCTAGTGTAAAAAGTCAGTGCTTTCCCAAGGTTCTGGAAACTTTTATTTTTAATAATTATTTGTTACAAATAGTGTTGCAAGAATAAATTAATGCTAAGGATTTTGTATAAATAGGAACTAACATTTAATTGATTTTCGAGAGATAATATTTGAACTGTGTGCATACTCTACCGTAACAAAAGAAAGGCCTTAAAACTAGAGCCAAGAAAATTATATATTACATACTTCTCGGCACATTCTGAAGCCATATCTCGGTGACAAGATTCTGTGTGAGCTACTTGGTACAATGATAAGAAGACCATGCAATGCAACATCAAAAAGTAGAGAATAGTAAATGTTCTTGCCACAGGACTCGACAGGAAGAATTGACCCTGAAATGAAAAAAATATAGCGTGATGAAATATATATATATAGATCTAGTACAGTATATAGAATGATCTGGTTATCAATAGATTGTTGTCACTACCAACATGAATAAAATATTATTACTTTATGATATGGTCAGAATGGTACTGGAAAGACGTAGGTTCAATCTTGCAGTCGTCCATCTTGATTGAGATTTTCCAGGGTCTTTGTCATTTCTAATACGGGAATATTGGAATGGTATCTTAACAGATCCTGATCACTATCTCTCTGAGTAATGCTATGACCCCAAAGGCCATAATACCTACTTCATTATCACTAGCATGACTAATGTGTTCTTTAAGGCGTGTAGATAGGTTACTTTTAATCACACCTCTATACAGATCTGAGTATTCACATTTTCCTTGATGAATACCAGAAGAGTCACCTGTATTTGTGTGTTATACCTTGTATCCAATAAAAGATTTGTCAATACAAAGGTTTTTTAGGAACAGGATTTAAGTTATTTTTCAAGTAAGTCTTGGATAATTGCTTTTTAAATTGTGGCAATGCAAGAAAGATGGACTACTGTAACTGTTTTCGATCTGAAGGATTCTGTTACACATGTAAGTAAATCTGTCCGATGGCTTCTTACGCCAATTTTTCAGTCTATATTTGGAGTAATCGTTACATAATTATTTAAGAAATCATATCAGTTTCTTTCTTATGATCCGTTTTAGTGCTGTAAACGTTATCGGCCCCTAAAAAAAGAAGAAAAATACCAAAGATTATATTTTATGCGCTGTGGATAGGCAGATATAGCGTGATATAGACATTTCCAGAGGTAAGTAAGTTTTCTGTACATAGAAGGTTGAACTTACTGTCCTGGCGATAAATAGTTAGATCAAGAAAGATACATTATGTTCAAGTTCCATTGTCATTTTTTCTTCAAGTGTTCTGAATAAAATTTTGATAAAAGGGTTCATGTCGCTACAAAATTCAGGAATGATCAATATATGTAAAATACTGTATATACTTGTACGGTAAAGCAATCCCGTGTGCGATACGCACACGCCGTGAACGGTGCTTGGGGAATGTGGAGGTAGCGCTCCACATTTTCTTGACCTACTGTACGAAGTGAGGCGGGGTGGTCAGTCCCACGCTCGACCGCCTTTACCTTGCCAAGGTGCCCAGGAATACCAAGGACACTCTGGTACTCAATTTGATAGGTGTGTACTCATCTTATTTCAAGATCTCCGTTTCAAAGTGATTTAACACAGTAGCAACCAAAATAGTGAACAACTGGTTAACCATCCGAAGTTTATTTAACTGTTTTTAATATTTATCTTCAAATTAAAAAATGTTCTCTTTGAAGCACACTTTCATTTTTCTTTAAATTTATTTATGGCCTAGGTACCATTCCAGCACTTGCTAGGTTTGACTGAGGAAAAAACCTGGAACACACGTTTAATAACTCAATAATAGTACTTACTTTAATCTTTGGAGTATCTAAGCTTCTTAACTATTTTTAGCACAAGTTATTGTTAGTTCAAGGGTATTGGAGGGAAGCATTTCCATCAAATCAATGGATGCAAGTTTTGTATTAATTGCGTTGACAAGAGAGTATACATGAGATTTAACTTAAAAGGAATTACTGACTGTATATTTAAATTGATTATGATATGTATTAAGTTATTTGCTTAACCATTTTGCTAAAAGAAATTAAGGATATTGCTTACCTAAAATTATTAAGCGAAGGGGTAAGTGATTGGTACTGAATTGTATCAAAATTTAATTAAGTACACCCGAAAAAAATCGCAATGGACTATGAACAGAATGTACTACGCGTGTGCAAATTTTCTTGAGCTAACTATTTGTCGCCACGACAATAAGTTCAACTTTATGTGTGCAGAAAACGTACTTACCTCAGGAAATATCTATATCATGCTATATCTGCCTATCCATAGCGCATAAAATATAATCTTTAGTATTTTTCTTTCTTTACGGTCGATAACGTCTACGGCACAAAAACGGATTATAAGAAAGAAATTGATAAGATTTCTTAAATAAAATTATGTAACGATTACTCCAAATATGGACTGAAAATTGGCGCAAGAAGCCATCAGACAGATTTACTTACACATGTAACAGAATCCTTTGAGTCGAAAACAGTTACAGTAGTCCATCTTTCTTGTATTGTCACCATTTAAAATGCTATAATCCAAAACTTACTTGAGAAATAACTGAAAACCTGTTCCTGAAAACCATTGGCAAATACTTTATTGGATACAAGGAATAACACACAAATACAGGTGACACTTTTGGCGTTTATTAAGTAATGTGAATACTGAGATCTGTATACAGGTATGACTAAACGTAACTTGTCCACATTTCTAAAGAAGTATATTAGTGATGCTAGAAACGGTCATAGGAATTCTGTCCTTTAAAAATATCTCATAGAACCTGGTCATAGACCTACTGAGTCATATTATGACTAACCATAAAATAAAACAGGAAGGAAAACTTTTGAAAGTTATTTTAACTTTACAAAACAACCAAAATTAAATTTGGACACAGAACTGCTCAATGAAAAATAGGTTTCATTTTTCAAAGATCTTAATCTGAGAAGAAATACAAAATACACCGAAGTATCGGTAGCCTTCCTTTTTTACAAACAATGATTCCTCAGTACCAGACGTTCATAAAAGGAAGGACAGTGGACGATGTTGAAAAATAAGATGATAAGTTGCTTTTTATTGACTCCATTTATAAATGTTACCTTCTATTTATTACCAAACTTTTAATAATTATTATTGCTTGAGAATGGCTTCGTAGCGCATCTGACAACTAGGATCTTTTAATAAATCTTTTTTTTTTTTTTGGCGCCGGGAAGACCAAAATTTTAAATTTATACTACACTTATAGCGTAAAAGTATTTCGTCAAATTAGTAAAGGGAACGTCAACCCAACTGAGGACTACGGTTTAGGAAGTATCAATTTAAGATGTTTTCGTGTCATTAAGACAGAGGTCATCGATTATGGATTATTCATAATGTTCCTATTTACAATAACATTAAAAATTGAACATTATCATAAAGTATAATAATAAAAGTAATAAATGAAATCTTATTTTGTATGATGATCTATTGTTTCGTTAATCAAGATGTAACTGCAAAGCAAAGCGATAAATAATAATATTTTTTTTTTACTGAGAAACCTTGTTCAAACTTTTTTGTGTTCATGCAAGTAAGGAATTCCAGGATTTAAACTGGCATGACTCTGTTCTCGCCAATTAAAACATCAAGGTCCATACAAGAAATTAATTTAATCTTCTCGCTGTTTTGTGCAGCTACATACTGTTCCAATAGTTTTATTTTCAAAAGTATACTTCGCTTTGTCCTTTCCCAGATAACACAAATGCCCGAGGGACGTCCTAAACTACAGCATCGTATCCTGGGATATTCAGAAGGCGTTCCTTAGACGTCCTGCTGGGTTATCCCAAAATCATCCTGACGGATGTCCCACAGAAGTTCCATGCGGGCACGAGCACGAACGCATTCCTTTTGCTTCTTTTTCTGATCAACGAACGTCAGTGGTCATTGAGTAAAATTTGCTGACAATGAGACAGTGTTCGAAACTCATGTATATACACCCCGCTATCCTGACTGGTGTTTCACCCAGGTTGTCCCAGTCATAAGAGTACTCTCACAAATAGCCACAGGCAGCATATAATCCTACAATCTAGTTCTCTTTCCTATTTCGGCTCGAGCAAGCTGCATAAATGTCATTAAAAATTAATTCAATTTTGTCCGAAACATTGTAACGCGGCTCAACTGTCGATTGTGTTTGCGAGTGTAGTTTAGGATGTGCTTGTTGTTTTAAACCTCGATAATAAGAGTACAAAGCTTATAGCTAACGCTGTTTTAATCCGAAGAATCGAAGATACCTGTGGCTCATGGAAGCCATGTTGTCAGTAGACCATTTGAACAGGAAAATAGAAATTGCTTCATAATTCTCACTAGGAAATTATAAGGTATGTTACTTTTTAATTCACGAACTGACAAGTGTATATAAAACAGCGCTACAAAAAACGTCTAGGAAAGAAGTATCATGTGTCCCTACAAATTGGTTCTGAAGATAAGAGACCTGACCCATTTTTCACTCTAAACTACCTACTGTTCGACCCCTTTCTGCCTTTCTTTTTGTTTTCCAGCTCTTGTTGTTGTAATTTCCAAGTCTTCTTGAGAACTAATTGAAGGATACAAGGGAAGAGCCAAAAGGTCCTGAATTACAAGGTTTTCAATGAAACAAAAAGAAACTTCGCAACATCTATTTGTTTTCCCTTTACTCGTTTCATAACGCTTTAATAGCTTGACTTTCAGTCTGTTTTTCCGCCTCACGAGATGACATGTTTAATATACCTATGAAAGGAATGGAATGAAATCATATTCTCAATTTCACATATTTTGGACCTTCTTGGTATTTTCCCTGTGCCTTACAATTGCATTGAAGTTATTTATGGCCTTTAGGCATCTTTGGGTCAGGCCCTGTATCTTTCAATTCGTAGGATTGCATAATACTTCGTTTCCAGACTTTTCTTTCGGTGCTCTTTTGCACGCAGTTATCAGTTTCTAAATAAAAAGTAGCATACTTTATGGTTCCGGGTCAGCTGGGTGGTTCACAGTGGTTCCCTGCCAAAAACCAGGACATATCCACCAGTTGTCCCGTAGACATCCCAAAAAATGTTCTGCAGGCATCCCCCGGGCAACGATGGAATATCCAATGGAGATCCCTTGGATGTCCGTGGGATATATTCGGAATATATATAAAATGACCTACAAACTACCCTTTTGAAATCCTATGTGTCCCAATTATGTCCTCCAGCTATCCAATGGGAATCCTATTTTTTGGGACCAAAATATTTGGAAGTCCCGTGGACGTCCTAGGGAAGATCAATGGGATCAATAGGATGTGCCTTGGACATCCGAATGTCCTGGGCAGGACGTCCTTGTGCTATCTGGATTGTGATTATTATATAACTTTCTAACAACTAGTAACATTCTAAAAATTATATTGTATGTAAACATGAAAAATAACTGTACAAAAGACCTTGGATCGAATATAGAATAGTTTTTCAAAAATAAGCATCACACACTAATATAAAAAATAGCAAGCTTTTGCCGTTAAAGGCATTTTTACAACTGACTTAGTACAGCGACATTTGCTACCTTTCACTTCTTTTCTCTACGGACGACGGTATCTTGATACTTTTCAATATTTTGGTGTGTAATTTCTGTTCGGATAATATAGCTGTACACGCAAACTAACACTACCAACCGTTATTTTGTCACTTATAAAATTCTTGTTTTGCTCCTCTTTCAGATTATGCATATATTTAAAATTCTAGTGACAGTAATATGTGCCGCAAAAGTCAGTATCATATTCAAACAAACAGAAACGTACATCAGTACAAAGCTAATTTATGCAAAAGAACAAGATTATTAAATGTGGATGAAGGCGGAAACCAAGAAAATAAATTTACTGTTAACTTTGTTATTGTACGATCAGTTTATGGTTAATTCCACAGAAAATGGATATACTCTTTCATTTCTTAAAATTTTAGTCTGTTTTAAATGTACATTCCAACAAGTACAAAGTTCATATGTATACATGTACAAGTCTTTATGTAGAAATGTAGGGTTAACCGTGTACAAGGTACATAGTACAGAAACATGTAATTCTAAATAACCAAGACTTCTATAACTAATACTTACTATCCATAATAAAACAATCGTCATTTTACAGCTCAATTTAATGAACTGACTTGTGAGCTGGATATCATTAACACTTACAATGTATATTTGAGGAAGCTTAATGAACCACAAAATAAACAATATTTAGTTCAATTAGTGACTCGCTTGGGTCAATCTCATCTGTTGTCAGTGTTAGTTATATAATGTTAATCTTTCGTTGTTTGTTATTGATATTATATCCAATGTAAATAGCTTTAGCTGTGTTTAAAGAGATCATAATAAATAAATAAGAAAGTAAAAATAATCTATTTTCAATACTAATCAATATTCAAGTTTAAACTTCTGGTGTAAGTAAAAAGTTCAAGATTATGAACTTACTCCATTGCCTTTTCTCCAAAAAAAAAAAATTAGTAAGTTAAAATACGTACCATAGACAAAGTAATTTTATCTAATGTTGATAGCTGTGCGTATCTTCTCTGCCTTTCTCTTCGGGAAAAGGAAGAAAATGGATCCAATCGAGCCTCGTACTGTGACTGATAACGCTGCTCTGTGCTTCCTTCAATCTGACCCGATGCTGACCCCTGTGAATAAAATGATAGAGAAAAAGCTTTTAATAATTTGTTGATATTAAAACAACTCTTCATGACATAATGAAAAACGTGACAAAAATTCAAGATAAACAACGCTAGTCTATATTGTGAACAAAATCCGATATTTTCCGTTTAAGTAACATTTCCTTATAATTTTGAGGAATATAAATAGCATCAGTTTATCCCCATCACCTCACTTCTACTTGGAAGTAAGAAAATCCATTTCTGAGAGTTTCCTACCAATGTACAAATCACAGCTACTTTCCCATGTATATGTGCTATAAAGAGTAAGTAATCATAAAATAGCAATGGAAATCAATAAAAAACATAACACACTCAGATATTACATCGAACTATTAAGAAAACTTGAAAGAAAATTTCTTCATTTATCCTCTTCTTCATAACCTTCAGCGCGGTTTTAGGAAATTAAATGGCCAACAGAACTCGGCCATCACACTAATGCCACCTCAATACTTCTCTTCAATAACCTTTAAGTCCTGGTGAATATTTCTCTTCACTGTAAACACCTAGATTGGGAGACTGCCTAAATTTAATTTAGAACAATAGCTTAACTCAAGCTTCATTCAAGCTTAAACATGTGTTTCTAGTCTGGATCCCTTGTATTTCCTAGGGATTTTTTACGTTCTGAAGCTTTCCCACATCTTTGTTTCAATTTGGGTTTGTTTATTGTGTTGTGTTATCACCATTGCTGGAGAAAATCTTCAATCTCTGAATGTGACTCATGCTTTTGTTGCTTACTGTCGAAGAATTTATCAGGAATCGTAGTTCTTGAACCTGATGAGGAAGAAATGGGTAGATTTTGGTCTTACGGGTCTTATCGCACATCAAAGATTAGGGTATACTACGTTTTTCTTATTCCTCGCACAGTAAGGGACGACGCGACAGGGGGCAGGGCTGAAGTTCCCTAAAATCTATCTTAGCCCCTTATAGCCCCCAGTTTTATCAGTATTGTTATTTTATACATATGCCATAAAAATGCAGACCCCGACTTTTTCAAACGAAATATTGTAAGCCCCCTCTTTTACGGACATGTTATCCTGGCGCCGCCATTGTGCACATTAACCACGAAGTTTCATCTCAAAGAAATAACAATTGTCCATGTAAGTTTATATGCCAACCACAGTAGGGGAGAAGCTGTGGGAATGAAGTTGACCAGGACCTGTTTGAAGCCTGGTGTGACGGAGGAAGACTCTGGAGAAAGCTTTCCTAGGATGGCTGATCGCTGAATCTGAACCCAGAAACTTCCAAATCAATTGAGCTATGGACGCTCGGTGCTACATTATGGATATTACGAAAAGCATACTCTTTTCTTCCGTCTACCCATCCATATCTACTAACTTTCTACACATATGCAGTATACATTGCAGAGGTCCTAGGCTTGTCCTGATCACTGAATTTTACACCAACATAAGCAAAATATCTTTTTTCTTACGAATTCTGATGTATTTTCGTTTATACAACACACATTATGCGCAAATGTAAAGAAGACACGCAAATGCAAATGTAAAGAAATAACTGCATTGTTTATACAGTTACGTGGAACCATAGTTCTTATTGGCACATCTACAGCCCCGATGCGGAAAATTTGAAACACGATACTGCTTCAGTGGCTGCGCTATGTGTAGAAACAAATCACAATCTATTTTTGCATTATGGCTGGGCAGATCCCGTGTTATAGACTTGTCACGTTGATTTCTGGCATCAATTTAATGTTTATGTGAGAATATCTTTATAGAGCATTAGCATGTATAATTATACTAGCCAGCATTAAATATGGACATTCGAATGCTTGCAATTTGTGAAAAATCTGACGTGAAGCAACTAATGTGATACAAGAACGATTAATACTTATTTAAAGCACAGTGATTTCAACATATCTGTATAAAACCTGTTTATAAAATAAATGTTCGAATTACTTCTTAAAAGCCTTTTAAGCATGAAACGATTATTAAAAGATTTTCTTCAGATAAACTTGACAACCCTGTTTACAGACACTTAAATGGATATGAAAAGGAATTAGAACATATTTTCAGTTTACGTATAATATTCAGTAATAGAAGGAATATATAGTTTTCTGTTGTCTTCTACTTTCGTGGAAAATATAACTGAATTACGTAACGAAAGATATATTTAGGAGGTCTACATGAAGACTTAGATCTCAGAATTTTCATTAACTCAATAACTTAGTATGAATAGCTTTTTGCTTTGTTCAGATACTGCACACGAAATGCTTCTACCGATTCTTTTTCGTAAATCTTACCAAAGTAGTCCTGACTGTTTTCTTAAAATTTATAAGCAAATATCCCTATAGACCTTCCTTACCTAAATGTTGTTGCGGTTTCTTAAATGAAACACCTAGTTTCGGAAACTCGTCAATGTTGAAATTCGTTACATCACATCACGTTCAAAATTTCTATTCTGGTTAAAAATATTTGTACTTTACTCTTCGTCTTTTCCTCTCCTCTTTTCTACTTTCTTACAAAATGAAAAAAAAAGAGGAATAATGTACCAAAGGACATATTCTCAGGTACCAAGTCCCAAGTTACCTCATTCTTGGAATATTTGTTTCAAACGGCAAAGACTGTTAAACATAGACATTCTACCAATCACTGACTGTTATTTAAGTATTTGAAAGTATTCAAGATATTGAATTGAATCCATTTACATAATTTAATTAAATAAAACTTGGCACGAAATTACCTACTTCGATATGACCAATTTTTTCTCCATATCGTAACGTGTAGCAACTGTCGAAAACACAAAGATTTTCTGTAGTCAGCTGCTACGTAGCATAATGTGACCAGCTACGTGGCTGACGATTTCTCGTTAAATTTCAAGGAATCCAGAATCTCTGGGTCCAGAATCTTCCCCCTATATTTTTTTCCAATATCATACTGTTAATGTTATATGTTCGTGTACAGCTATACTTTTAGAGAAGTATGCATCTAGGACAATAGATCCAAGCGTTTATTTTGATATCATTAAAACCTAATTTTAAATTAAGAAAGCTGATTTTCTTAATATAATGTGTATATTTACAAAGGGTGTTCAACAGGTTTTGCTCTATGGATCATAACTTTTTTAATAATTGCACTAGGACCATGAAATTTTGTGTGCATGTACTTGTGTCCTTTATGTATATACGCATGTTACTCAATGTATCCCCCAACCGCTGTGACACATTTAGCGCACCGTTCTTTCAATGCCGTAAATGCAATTTGGTAAAACCCCGGACGCTGACTATTGTTTCACATACGCAATGCATTCTTGGTCGCTAGCAAACTGCGTACCACGACGGTGGGTCTTCAGACGACCAAACAGAAAAAAATCGGACGGGAGCAAGTCCGGACTATAGGGTAGTTGAGGGACAACTTCCCATCCCATATTTCTGAATTTCTGCTGTGTGTGATAGGTAGAGTGGGGCCTCGCATTATCTTGGTGCAGTTTGATGACTTTGTTTTGGAGCTCCGATCTCTTTTTCTTTAGAACACGTCGCAGGACCACTCATTAATTGTTGCGCCACGTTCCAAAAAGTACATGGAGATTACGCCACGGTGATCCCAGAAGAATATGACCATTAATTTGTCCACTGATCTGGCGAGTCTTGGTTTTCTCTTCCGTGGAGAACCGGAATGATGCCATTCCATGGACAGTATTTTACTCTCAGAATCCATATGAAATATCCTTTGTGATCACGCCATCAAAGCATTGTGGAAAGTCACCACTGAATGTTCTGGAGTTCGAGACAAATTTCCTTCCTCTTTGCTTTCTGTTCCCTTGTAACCAAAGTGCATTTACGGCATTGAAAGAACGGTGCGCTAAATGTGACACAGCGGTTGGAGGATACATTGAGTAACATGCGTATATACATAAAGGACACAAGTA
>JAGDQP010025901.1:0-26448 GCA_022664845.1 Lepisma saccharinum
AGCGCTACATTGAACAAGTTCAGTTCATGCTTCATAACTTAGTGTGTAAAAGCTACGCACATAATCACCTAACCATTGAGAACACATACTCAAATATCGTGTGTTATTAGCATATCATTTTTCTCAAAGTGACTTTAATTCTTTGATAAGTCTTTCACATTCATTATTAGTTTGTGTAGTATATCGTTAATACTACAATAATTCCTAGACAGGATCCTGCGAGAATTGCATCATTGGTAAACCACAGACGTAGCTTCATTTGTTTGTATTTGCTTGTGCGTTACAACGAAAATACTCCAATAAAAGTGTGCTCAAACTTGAAGTGTGTCAACATCCATTTTTACTACTTCTGCCATCGTCAGTAGTACCGGCCATCTAGCCCGACATTCACTACAGTCCCCTAGGATACTGACTAATTCTTTTGCACCATGATGGTATTACAATACTGTACCCATCTTCCGTAATGGGTATCTTCCCTCAAATTGACCAACTATATAATAGAAGTCAGAAATAGCACAACTAACTTTGTTGCTAAATAGGCAACTCCTATACTGATTGGACTGCCAATATTCAGAATGATGCACTTGTTTTTATTAGTTTGTGTCCTCGAATGTCAAACTACCCAAGGTTTTAACATTGGTATAGTATGTAGTGTTTAATTTCATTATTACTAACCCGAATCTACTGTGAATTATTTATGAAATGATTAGGTGTTTCCAGGATACAGGAGGTACTTTTAATGTATTAAGCACAACATTATTATTATTATTTTGTAGTTATTGATTGTGATGAAGTATTTTCTAAAAGCTTAGTAGATTTCATTAATCTTTGCTTCAATGCTTTCATAGGTAGTTGAGTATGGTCCAGATTACAGTGTATTTCTGTATTTCGTATACTAGATAACTGTTACCATATGTGCAATATACAACGTATACAATCCAGTACTCAAAATCGAACCCTCTGAAACTCTCTTACTTACAAAATTGGTTTCACAAACTTGGTAATGAAATGTATATTTTGTAACGCGCTGTTTCCTGTTCGGAAGTTGGTACTTTGACCATGTAATCATGTTTTCAAAAACGTTATAATGTTTCATGTGTGAAAGATCGAAATCGTTGTGGATACGTTCAACCGTAATATACAACATGACTGCCATTATATTGCCCATAGTTGAGTATCCCCATCTATTAATGATGTAGAAGGGCTATGTGACCTACGAAATAAAAGCATCGACATTTAATATTTAATGTTAGTAGATACAAATGCATTGCTTCCTTATTTTACAAGTGTAGAACATTTTCTATTCTGTAGCGTATTATACGTAGTTTATTATAGAATGTCGTTATTAGAAATAGCAATGTTCAATATTCATTAAAGGTAAAACTCGGTTCTAATCACTTTATGTTCCAATAGTTCAATTGAGTACAAATTCAGGAATACTATTTGTGTTCTAAGTATAATGCCAGAGTGAAAAGAGGAAAGGAAGAAAGAAATCAGTTTTATATTTTAGTTGCTGAACACATACAAAATACAATAACAGTTCGAAGTAGTAAGCGTTCTATAATATTATATTGTTGTATCATAAGAAAATTATGAATTCGAGATCATAGCACTTATTTTATTATTGAATTTACACTTACGGGCAGAAGAGGCAACTGTGCCTACGTATGTAACATGCCTGCCTGTTACATGTTATATCTCAGACTTGTGGCTCAACTAAGCCTTTATTGCTTATCTAGTTGATACATGTTTGTGCATAAGGAAATAATCGCAATATTCCTCAAAGATTCCTTTTAACGAGCGTATATGACTGGCATATAGAAATAGAAAGCTCTCAAATTTTTCGGTTTACACCTTGATGAATGTTATATTAGGTTACGGAAAAATATCATTATTTGAAAACAGCATTTTATGCACGTTTCTTGGACATGGTAGTATCAATCTATATCTAATTTTTTGAAACTTCTTTCCATACCAAACAGATCTTCGTGTACTTTTGGTTTTCCTGGTCTTTTCAATTCGTCTGTCTGCATAACATCCATCTCCAGTAACCGCTCTTCGTGATCTACTAAGAATTTATGCCATTTATCTGAAGAAATAAAAGAGAAATCAATATATTGATAACTTGACAATAAAGAAATAAAATAAGAACACTGATGAACAGTAAGAAAAGAATACGTGTAATAAAATCAATATTGTTTACTCTATATCACAAACATCAAAGGTCTTCTTTCCATTCCAGTTTAAGTATTCAATTCATTCGCATATTTCAGACTGTAATATTGTATGTTGCTTGCAACAGAGTTTCACTGGTGTAGAATCTTATACTGAACTAATAGCAAGACCAAATGCGACGAGTTCTCAGTTGAAAGGGCTATGTCAGAACGCCCACAGAAACGGTCAGGACGCCCACCAAAACGGCAAAACATGCAAATTCAGAAATGGTCAGAACGCCCACTGGTCAAAACGCCCACTCGTAAAAATGGTAACAACGTTCACCAAAATGGTCAGCACGCCCACTGATCAGATCGCCCACTTCTGAGACTGGTCAGAACGCCCACCCTTGTAAACGGTCAGAACGCCCACTTTAAAAAGGGTCAGAACGCCCACAAAATGATCTGTATTCCGACAGGTTAGAAAATACTACCCTACGAAGGTACATAGTTCATACTTTAAATTTTTGCAGTTTAATACTAATTTCAAATAGATATTGAACAAAAATAATGGAAGAATCCTCGGGGAAACGTTCACAAAGTCTACCAGTCAGAACGCCAACTCTTAAACAAGTGATTCGGAGTTCAGTCGGGGGCTGTGCACATAAGCTACCACCAGGCTACAGCAGCGAGTATACTATTTATATGATAATGTTGCGTTCGCTTGGGTTTCTTTTCCTAAGTATAATTACCTGCTATGTGTTATTATGTGCACTCATAATAATAACTTGGTATGTATATTTATGTTTGAGTGGAAGGAAAGTATAATGACCTTAAACCCGCCTAAAAAAGTATATCCGCCATAATAAATAAGACGAAATAAATGAAAATACCATCACAACAAACACTAATAAACGATTCTAAAAATGTGGCTTTTGAACGATCATGGACTCAGCGGTGAAACTCATTCTAAAAACGGTAAAATTATTTTGTACGTTTCAAAAAGATCCTATTATTAAATTTGTATTTCTCAATAAGTGTAATATATCGCCTTAAAAACTCATCAGATGCAAAATCTATATCATGTAGAAAAGGGAAATTGAAAACAGGTCACATTAAAGCAATATGAACGAAATAAAATATTCGTTGAAATATAATTTAAAATTCAAGCTGTTTTCATCGTGGGAATGAAAACATGATAAATGTTGTTCATTTCATTCTATTAGCTTTTAAGTACACTTTTTATTTAATCAACTTGGAAAGGCAAATATGAAGCGTAATTTAAGGAACCATTATCATATTCAGCCGTTTTCTATCCACTGTTGGATAAAGGTATCCCCCTTTACTTTTCACGTATCTCGCTCAACTGCAATCCTCATCAATGTAGCTCCTGAAAGGCATTTAATTTCATCTACCCATCTTGCATTTGGACGTCGTCTCGGACGTTTTTTTTATCTTTGGGAATTCAATGTAATACATGGATTGCATCTCATCATATGCATAATACATTGAATCATGCATCTGATCATAACTCTTTGTGTGAGTCTTTATCTTAGAGTCGTTCGCGCATTCGATATCCAAGTTTCACAGTAATACATCATCACACGTAAGAGACATTGATTATAAACTTTACTCTTGAGACACATTGATAGTTTGCTTTTGAAAATAAAATGTGATCATCCAAGCGAGCTACACACCATTTTGCATTTTCTATTTATTTCATGCGTCAACTTAGCATAGGTTGATTTGAGCTGCTCTGGGTAAACATACTCATTAACTATGCCTATTGTCTCTCCGTGAATCAATATTTCCTTCTTTGCAGCATATTGATTGTACATTACTTTTGTTTTACTTAAATTCATTTTAAGACTTATTTTCGAATTTAGGTGGGCGTTCTGACCATTTCTGAATTTGCGTGTTTTGCCATTTAGCTGGGCGATCTGACCGTTTCTGTGGGTGTTCTGACCATTTTCAGAAGTGGGCGATCTGACCAGTGGGCGTTCTGACATAGACCCCAGTTGAATGTGTGCGATTAAATTTAAGATGGCAAAAATTAGTGTGCGGAATAACAAATACATTTAATTTCTTAAAAAAAAAACAATGTAAGAATTGTACCAAGTTAATGCCACAAATCTTTTATAAAAAATCTGCTTTAATAATAATAAGAACCCTCGTTTCACAAGTTATTGTAACCAGATATGATAGATATAACGTTGTAAAACCGTCCAAACGTTATTCAAAATACACGCATGAGAAAGTAGTGCAGAAGTAGAAAATTCTCACCTATTTTATTTTAGAATGGATTATGACCTAACTATAAGAAAGCACATATTTATTGATCCCATCAGTAATACCAATCAGTTTTTTCAACATACCATTCAGTACTAGAATAGATCCTGCTTTACCGCCATATTCATTAGGTAGCATGTCCTTTGGAATAATGGAATACATATGTTCATAACTGTCCTCAGTTAATAGTACCTGGTGAAGAAATACAAGAAAAGTCATAAATTCCACCTGGAACTCTGACTAAAATATGATAAAAAAAACTTCTATTTCTTTGAAATAATTCCTTTTGACGATTTCATTGTTATTGTACCCTTCAGGTTTTGAATGCAGTAAATTTATTTTTATTTAGTCGCTACACTCACTGACTAAAAAGAAGTAATGTTGAAACTAAACCAAACTATACGTTTGCAACAGTGAGGTGTCTCAATATGCCAAAAAAAAGAGAGCAGATTCAAAATTCAGTTTTAATAATTAGTATAAGTTTAAAAATTCTTGGCTAGAACGTGGCAATGTGGTCTCGAAGTGACTTCTACAGACATGTACTACACTGTAAAAATTGGAAACACGAAATGGATGAAAGTTACTAAGCTTTATGGAGAAATAAAAGTCGCAAATTAGCGTTTTGTTGTATTTACTCTTAAACGTGGATATAGTGTAAGCCTTTTAGTGGAAAGATTGGTAAAATTAACTCCATTTTAAAGTTAAAAAACTTTCTTTGTAATAGCTTAACGTTAACTGAAAATGGGTTGAAACTGGCCAAAGTGATTTGTCCGTGAACGTTCAACTTATTTTACGCTTAAAACTCGGTCATTTTCTAATCGAAGTGTAAGCTAAACTGTCAATTTTGAGGTTACGTACTTTTGTGGATGAAGTTTAAGCCTCAGTTGGATATTCTATAATCCAGTAACATTAGTAACGTTACTTGCTTGCCACTGAACGTCCCGCCATTTTGAATGTTTACATTGCCTTTACACTGTGAACAGCAAACAGTTTACTTTTGGGCCGAGAAATTAAGTTGGGTATAAATTTTTACACTGTATCAAAGCATCTCTCCTTTTTTCCACTAGACATTCCTCGTAGTAAAATAAAAAACGTGTTAATAATTAACCTCCTTCACAGTAAAGCCATAGCTCGCTCGGAGAACCAGAGTCACCAACAGTCTTCGTAGCGAAGTGGTAAGAGCGTCTAACCAGTGTGCTTGTGGACCCTGGATCGAAACACAAACACTTCAACTATTTCTTTTTTAATTTTTAATTTTAAAGAAATATTTCCTCTTATTCCGTTCTACTTTTAAAATATGCAGGGATTGAATGAAATACGTTGGAACACTCATATATATGTAATGTATACACGCATTTTGAAATTTTACAGAAAGTAAAACGTTCAACCGAAAACTGGCTGAATGTAGGCTAATCCAAAAAGTGGAGGCAGCTCAGCTGCCTCCATTTTTTGGATGAACGTTCTGTATCCCATTTTTACAGTGTGCGTTTCGTTACTAATTTGTCCAATACGAGTACCTACTTATTGTACTAGCGCGCGCTTATTGTACTAAGCCCTCCACATTAGGTGACGGCCTAAGCTGCAGCACTTGGAGCTATCCCGAGAACGGTGTACAATGTTGCGATAATCATGGTCTTGATGTTGTAGATGAACGTTGTGTTTGCTCATGTTAGTGTAAGAGTAATGTTCTGCTTATTTATGATTAACATCACTGCATGAGAACATGCTATTATTTTATATGAATTCCTAAGTTTTTTTCATAGCAAACATGGGTTTATTAGAATTTTAATAAAATATTTGAATCATGTGCTTAATTGAAGACTTGATTCGGAAAACCGCAGAAGTGCTCATTTTACCGATTCCGATTTTTTTGCTGATTCTGGTGCTTTACGTAGTTGCTGCTATCTTAGGCAAAACAGGGTCCCAACTTCTACAGCTTCCACATGAAAATATATCTTTAAAATCCATGAGATTTGAAAATTACTCCAAGTTCAACATTTGGGACGTTTGTCCCAAAGTTCCAGATTTGTGATGTGCTTCAACCATAGCTGATTGTTCAATCCATACAGTACAAGTTAAATAACCCCAAACAATGAACAAACTAATTAATGATATGGATTAGTGTTAAAAGAATGGCATTGTAGATCGTTCAAAGTAGGGCTATGGCTTTCCGTAGTGCTTCCGTAAGGCTTCGTTGACTTTATCAAGACCTGCTGCTTTTCTCGCGTTTAATAGGTTTGGTCGAAATAGAATTTTTGTGGCTGAAAGTACGGCATATTTTCCAGAATTGGTGATCTACTTTCTCTATAGATTGCAGTTGGTCATTCCAATGTTAGTTTTCAAGGTGTTTTATTCGGCCATGAATTTGTTTTTGTAATTTGATGAGTAGATCCTTGAGCTGAGGATGCGTAGAAGTCGGCCATTCTTTCCTCATTATGCGTATAGTTTTAAGGAGTAATTAAATTCATGCGAATTTCGATTTTGCTGCGGAGTGTAAGTTATGATGTGCGTATTGAGATCCACGGCTGATTTGATGGCTGAAGTGATGGAGTTGACTGCGTGATCAACATTATCTAAAGTGGCCAATGGAATTTTGAGATCAATTAGATTGTTGAGTTGTTGTGTGAAGGAATCCCAATCAGTACTCGTGATCGGAGGAAGTCTTGGTTGATGTGGCCGGTGGGCGTGTTGATTATTTGGAAGAACAGGATGGTGGTCCGAATTTAGATCATTGATTGAATGTGGCCCATCAGTTAGAGTGATATCATAGAAAAGTGCTATATTCAAAACGTGAGGTCGCCCTCCGGTGTTGGTTCAACAGGTGCTGTCACGTTGAGATTGATATTAATTGTGAGTGCTGCTTGAAGTCTATGCCACTTTAGTTTATGATCAGTGAGTTCCAGATAGGACTTTTTGCATAAATTTCACCTGCTATTAGTACTTTTCTGTTGAAGCTGTAGATCTTGTTGATACCATCAGCGTGACTCATTTCTTAGCTGTTTCTAGATTGCTATTAAGGTGACAGATGATGTAGAGTTAAGAGGTTTATCACTGTAGCTTCTATTGTTTGAAAATTGGCTATATTAATTGGTTCATATTGTAGATGAGTTTTTATTATTATACCGTTTCCTCCTTTGGAACCCGGGCAATCATCCCGGACTATGTTATAATTTCGGATTTTTAATTGAAGGTACTGTTTAAGTGAGTTTCATTAATTAATGGTATATCAATTTGGTGTTTGGTGAGAAAATATCTGAAAGTTGAATATTGACTAAAGATTCCATTAGCATTCCGATAGAGTAACTCACTGTGAATAACACATTTATTTTATGCTATCATTGAAAATATCAAAAAAGATTTGGATGAAGGTGACAATGAAGGAGGTAGTGTCTTGAATAGATGCTAAATTTATGATTCCATCTTTCATCTTATCTAGAATGGTGCTTTGGTTCAAGCTTTTAAATAGGAGAAAATGTGATTTATTGTGAAGTAAGGTTTTGATACTCGACCAGTTTTTCATGTTAAATTTCTGCTGTTAGCATCTTGAGTAGTTCGCATAGGATAAACCTGTGGCTTCTGTATTGGAAGGTTGTTATACTGAGAGTTATGCTTGTGATGTGACATTGAGTTAGCATTCATTAGTTTGATTTCTGTTTGGTGCTCTCGAGGCTTTCAGATTTTGAAATGTGATGGAACCTTTAAAGTGTGCATCGTTACCTTTCCCACAATTGGCACATTTAGCTGATTGGAGTCTAGTTCTCTTGGTGCAGCTATAGGTCAGGTTAGGTTCAACACATTTAACGCATCTTGGGCTAAATAGCAGGTTTCCTGACTATGGCCTAGACGCTGACAGCGGAAACACTGAAGGCATTCTCGTGCCTTTCATGCGATACTGACATAAGTAATCAAGATTGAATATATTCTGTACAATGAATGGCTTCTGTAAGGTGACAATAAGGAGAGATAGATTTTTCTTTGGCGACTTTGTCTTTACGTGTATCTGTGCTACAGAGATAATAAGGAAGTTCATATCTGCGAAGTCTCGATGAATTTCGACAGTGGGTGAATCAAATAGTAGTTTGCGCAAAATTACCTTAATGATCTTTCTTTGCTATTTCAGGAGGGAACTGATATTTGGCTTGGATGCAATAAGCAGTTACTTTGTAATAGTCCGATTTAGTTTTCAATTTAAAACAGATATCGTCTTTTTCCGGCATTAACGCAGTAAGCGACATATTTTTCGAAATTGACTTTTTTGCAGTTTCCGCACAGAATTTTAAGGTGCATCGAATGGTCTAATCGCCGTGTTTCTATCATCTGCCGTTGCCGAGATAGCTATGTCGCTTACTCGGGTGTAATTAGGCTTATTGAGGGCAAGAATGTCGTATGTAGCATTTAGTAGTTTGTATTTAGGGTATAAACGTTTGAAATGAAACGACAAAACTGACTTGTAGTTAAGATTATTTCAAACACCAAGTTCTCTTCGTGTTAGAAGCAAATAAAAATCATTAAAAAATTCAGTTTATCAGCTCTCCTGTAAAATTTTCAAAATGTCGTTTACTGCATTAATGCCGGAAAGGGACGATATATTCTTTCCCATGCTGGATTTTGGATTGCAGTTGGCAAATGGTAGACAAGGATCAGGTAAAAATTAAATTTGTTTTCTATTTTTCTATTTCATAGATAAAAATAGATGGAGCTTTAGTTGTCAAAGGCTAGTTTGGTTGAGGTTTTGTCCTTGAGGTGATGTGTGAAAAGCTGGAGGCATATTATCAATAGATGCAGAGCATAGGACTTGAAATCGGCTGTTTTTCTGGATAGGAGTCTTCTCGCTGTTGTATGTCAGTTGAGAATTTACAGTTTGTCTGTGGAATGAAAAATCTTCTGTTTCTATTTTCGCTTGGCTTTCATTGTCTTTATATTCGAGAAAACATGTATTTTGAAGTGAGACTGTAAACCAGAAGTCTTTATTTCAGGGCAGTCAGGGTCAGTGACATGTGGCGTAGAGGCAGTAGTCATCATCAATTACAGGAAGCTTTCCTTGAAAAGTGGTAGCCAATTCAGTGAAAGGACCCATAATTGTATCTTTCTTATCATGAAACCTATTTCTCGTAGTGAATTGTTGGATTTTGTCACGAGATTTCTTATAACTTTCCCTTTGAATAGCATGTTGCTTTTTGATTGGTAGTTTTCGAAATTCTTTGTGTTCGACAGTATCCGTAGATAACAGACGCATCTACCGGTCAGTCGACGAGGTATCTGTAAGAAAAAGGTGGGGGAAACCAGTGGCTATTCACCACTCTGGTTCTGCCGAACCCTGCTTCTTTGTATTCGATACTTCTTGAAGGGCTTCAGAGAAATTCCACCTATCTCTTTCAATTTTCAACTGGAAATCCACTGATTCTGTTGCCGGGGAGAGCAGACAGTCGACCAAGGAAGAAAATACAGTAACTATGAACACGAGTTCCTGCAGCTCGTTTAGGACGTTAATATTAATTCAAATCAAATCCAATTTGGGCCATATCGCCGTCACGCGTGTAACAATACGTCATGTAAGGCGCATTTGAAATGACTGGTTAATCCAATTTACTTTTTCTTCAGATCCCAGGTTTCTCTTTTTCCTTAGCCTCAACCCTTAGTCAACTACTCATCCGCAAACTAACGTACCTGTAAATGGGGAAGTAGTACATTATTATTAACATGATTTCCTAAGGATAGAACTATATGTTAAATTTGGGTTTATAATCACTTGTGTTCACATCAAATATAGAATCCAAAACCCCTTAGTTAAGAAGTAAAAATGTTACCACTCTCGCACCGGGGACAATGAAACATTAGAGTTAAAGGGATTTTATCTTTTGTGTATTAGATTTGCATGAGCCAAGGCTGCAGGAAACAACAGCTGTGTGTTACGTGCAACAAATAAATTTTGAATTATTCCCAACTCAAAACATTAGTCAAGGCAGTCTTAGCCAAGGCACCTAAAAGCAATAAACATTTAGAATTTACATATATGAACTTTTGTAAAATATTAATTTTTATCTTGTAATTAATAAAATATGAAAACTTTTCAATTAAAACAACTAGACACTAACTTATTCCAGTTTAACGACTTAGACTTTGATATGGATAGATTAGGTCTTTGGACTGGATAGCTGAACTATAGCAATTGTAGAAAATCCCCTCGACAAAGAAGTGGGAGCGAAGGCGCCGGACAGTAACAGCACGAGAGCCAACCCCCACCACGAGAAAGACAAAGAGGGGCAGTCGCCGGAATCAGATCAGCACAAAACTACAAAACATTTGAAAATACAATTCTGGTCACGCACCCATTAAACCTCGCCATACTTCACGGATATCTCCTAACGAAGGGTCAAACAGGGAATGTGTAACTTCACATTCTAACAGGTTAATGGGTAAAACTCGTAAGTAGAAAACAACAATGACACCAAGACTGGAAACCGGCTAGCTGACCCTTCTCAATCAAGGTCACACTAGAGTTAAGACATAGTTTCACCAGCCTGGGTCATCACTCACCGGTACTCATATGACGAGTAAAATAACTCAAGGCAACATACTGGAGAGAGCCCGAAGATAAACACGCATTATTAAATTATAATTATTCATGTCACAAAGACTAGTTGAAGCCTTAGAATCGACGAAGTAGCTCAAAGAAAACTTAAGCTAAAGGCGGAAGGAGAAAGGGTGTGGGAGAGAAAAGATTCCCCAATCCACCAGAAGAGCGAATCATGAGAACAACCCAGCCAGAAATACAGAAAAGTGTTTGAGTAGCGTGAACCTCCAATAAATGGTCAGCAGACTGGATTCGATAAACTTTGTTATGCATTTTATTCAAATTGAGTCTCACGATCGTGCGGGTTATATTAATAATTCGGACAAAATATCACATATTCGGTGCCCGAAACAAAAATGAACACAACCTAGCACTGAGCGCATATATTAAACTTATACCAAACTTAAAGCTACAGTGAGCTTTTATAAAAAATTAATATTGCTGTAGAAGTATCTAAAGTATATTTAAACTTTGAAAATAACATTGCTGAACTCAAATGTGGGTAAAAATTCATAACGATAAAATTTGAGGTTGAATTAAGTTACAAGATTATGGCTATTGCACAACACAGTGTTTGGAACATACAGTCAGTCCATGTTCGCCGTAACCAGATTTTAGCCTTTTATGGTGAAATTTTACTTTCTACTAAGAAAACTAAACCAAATTAATTGCACATATTTCTAACGGTACATATGAGTAACACTGAAAGTAATTTTGAGTAAAATTTTACTTCTCAAAAGTGCAAAACTTCCAAAATTCAGAGTGTGAGGAAACCCAAGATGTATTCTCTTATTTCTCCCATAGAGACAGCAGACGAGAAAAAACGAATCTTGCTTCCGAGATTGGATTTAAAGTTTCTTGGCTAAAACTGGTACCGGCGAAGGCGACTTCATATAATTTCAATAGCTGTCATCTTTACTTTTCTTGCCAGACAACTGAGTGAGCATGTTCGACGAAATATTTACTAAAATTTCATAATTTATAAATTCGGAAATCAGTTGCCTGTTCTTAAGTGAAGGTATTCATGATAAACTCTCTAATATACCTCTTTTCACTCCGAGGTGACAAAAACAACTGCGGAATCAAAACAAACAAAACTGGCAGGTCGTGACTCCCGATAAGAAAGATAACAATTCTCACATTTTCGTTCACAAACGGGAAGGTCAAGTTACCAAAAGTTCAAATGTACAAAAATCAAAATATTACATAAGTTTATAAAAATTTAATTAATATTGAAGAATAAGGCTTTATTCTGGCGGGAAGATTCTACCAATTGCAAATTACCACATACTTAAGGTGAATCTTTGCTTCTCATCCAATGATAACGGATAACACTGTTTACGCAATGAAATGATCTGTAATAAACGAAAGATGCTACAAAAGTAGTTCGAGAAAGAAAGAAACTTGCACCAGAATAAGGCAAACAAAAGAAAGCGATAATAAACACCTTGGCTCGAAAAAGAATAGTTGATGGTCAAAAGAGTATTAACAATCTGGAGATCAACACAGTAAAATAAAATCCTTTGAAGATCGACGGAAATAAAACAAAACTGACCGGAAGTAAATACCATGGAACGGAGTTTCAAGGCTGTTACACCATGTTTATATTGTGTAATATCAAAGGCTATGTTATAGGTCAAACTGTACGTAATGTGAGCTAACGGAATCTAACTTATTGGATACTGCAATCTAACAAAGCTAATATTTTGAGAATCTAACGAAAACTAACAACCTAATGTAACTTAAACAAAGCGAGCTCTGCGAGTTGTTATAGTATGAGTTTTATGTAATAGGTAATAACTAATCTAATCTAAATCTAACACTCTACCTTATCTACCAAATGTATATTGTATGAGGTCTAACAAACTAAATTGTATTTGTATAGCGTTGATTTTGTTTCAGGTCGTGTCAAACATTATGTGATGTTTTATTGTTCTCAATATTTATAGAGAAGAAATTTAGATGTCAGACTTTTTAATAAAATAATTCTCTGAAGTTTAAAATGCCCGAAATTTAGTTTTATGAATGGGAACTTGTATTTCATCGCACTATGACATTACTTATTTAATGCATCTACATAATTTTGAACATATGTAACTTTTTCCAGTTATTGTTTAAAGTCGTAATGTTAAGCGACTAAGCTATATAATGTACCTTAGCTGGTATAACGTCATGTCAGGTACACTCCAGTGTTCTCTACTATAATATTCTATTATGGTATAATACAGTTTTGCTGCGAATAAAAGGTTCGAATAAATACCTCGTTTTTGTTATTAAACTACGATTTGTAACCCACTTGAGAAAACTGTTTTTCTCGAGGCAAAGGATTATAGTAAAATCAAGTTCAGCCTCACCCGTAGTATTTGGGTCCATCAAAACAGGTATCTTGATTGGTTGGAACTCTGATGACACGCTTCCTCATACCCTGCGTATGAACCTACCCTGGAAAACAAGAGAAGAAGATTCTCGACGCAGTAAATGATCCTAATATCCAAGTACGATGTCCTTATATTTCCATTACAGAATGGCTACCAGCAATATGGGCAAAAGTATTTAGGAATATTTTACATCAAGTTCCAGTGATGATGAGAACAGGAGAAGAAGGAACCGCTCCAAAAGGAAGGAGTCGCCAATCAAAATAATTTTGAATCGTTGCAAAATAATAGTAGTTTGGAGGATGCTACAATGTCATGGAAAGATTGTCAAGTTTCGTAGACAAGAAATTGGAAGAAAGTCAGCAAAAACTAGAAAGGAGGAAGAAAGAGAATGTGAATTAGAAAACAAAAACAAAGGAGAGAACAAGAGGACCAAGAGAGAGAAGGAAAGAAGAAGGAAAATCGAGAAACATTGTTAATCGAAGGGAATTGATGGAATTGGATGGAGAAGATGGTTCTATCCAAAGCAGTGTTGCCAAAAAGAAGGCTAGATGGCCTTTGGAAATAATCATTTTTCCGCAAAAGTAGCAAGTTTTTGAACTGCTAACCTATAAGCCACACTGAAGATTTTAAGCGCCTTTTTTGTATATAGAATTATAAGTGAGTTATAGTAAAATTTGAAATGTTGGATTTTATTCACTGAAGACTACTAACCAGTAACATAGATGACTTTTAATTATAATAAAATCCATCAACAACTCATCTCACCATCGACAACAGCCATACTTATGAGTCAAATTAAAATAAGTCATCATTGATGACGTTGCAGCTAGCCGAAGGGCACAAGTATTATTTACGGCTCTCAGCTGTCCTTTTCGTCTTGTCGCTCCAAGAAATCTTTGAACAATTCTATCATCATAGTGTACTCAGCCAGTATTGTGATGTTCTTGTCCCTGCAATACTGCTTCTGTTGTCTTTATCTTCTGTGTTTTGGTTCCGAAATCATGTAAATCCGCCTGCTGAGCAACATCCTCCTTGTTAATCATATCAGCCCCAATACAATGCGGTACTATCTTGTAATAACTAAGACGAACAGATATTTTGTAATTAAATATAAGACGAAGCTCATTAATACTAACACCAATAAACGTAGAACAAAATATATCTTCCCTACATAAAAAAGTATTTCGCTTTTTATAGACTCTTGAAATCTTAGTAGCGTTTAAGCTCCGTGGGTTTATAAGTTGAATGCGCCAATCCTATCATGAAATTTAGGATTCTACCAAGATGCCCCTTAGGATAGCTACTAGGGTCTTAGTACAGCTTCTAGCGGGACGTCACTTAGCTTGTTGTTATTTAATTGCTTCCTTGGAGTTTTACACCCCAGTAGAATAACCTTTAAATCAAACGAACGCAGGAAGAAAACACGGGTAATTGAATAGTCAGAATTTTAATCAGAAAAATTCTTATGGACTTTGTAACAGCTTTGTTGCTGTTATATTTTTATTTTTCTTCCCCTTTTATTTTCTTAGAACGTTCTGTTTCCTTTCTGTGTGTTCTCCTTAGCTCATTCTCTTTGTTTGGTTTTAGTCACGCTTTGAGCTTGTTTCGATTTATTTTTGCTTTGGTTTTCCGTCGTTATCTATCCAGGTTTTCATTAGTCACGCAGCATTGACTTGGATCTAGTGTTTGTTTTTGATTGGATCTTAGTCAATGCTTGGTTCCGTGTTTCTTGCTGATTGGTGTGAATCAGCCTTCTTCTCCGTTTGATGGGAAAACTGCTCTCACCGCCATGTTAGTTTCAGTTCCAAATTTTTCGACCAGAAGGATTGATGTCTGGGCTTCCAGTTATTTTGCTTTTCCAAAGCCCTAACTACGAATGGTAACTATAAATGCCAAATTTAGTATATTGAAGAGTATTTCGACTAATTTGGTCCATTCCGTTGAAATATATATTAATCGTTGTAAGAAGAACAATAACCGATATAAGTGTTAACAAGACATTTCATCGACAACGTTACCACGACATTTTCACCTCAATAAAAGTTATTATTTTATATTTTGAGATTATTTGTCGAGGTGTATAACGTGTTCTAAATTTTAGTATGGGGCCGTGCTATTGACCAAATTCTTACATTTCAAGTATCGGATCGTTAGATTCCAATAATCAAATGCCAAATTTTTAGTCTCCAGTTTCCGAATCTACTTAAAATTCCCGGTTAGCAATGTTAACAGCTGCCGTACATCACCATTATTAGTCAAATTAGCGACATGTTTGTTCAACTAATTTTGAGTACTGTTTTCCGATAAATTTTGACTTAAATTGTAAAATTTGATACTTCGACATGATTAGCTAATTTTGGTGTCAACTCCAGCCACTATTCTCCGTTAAATAATCACATTTGATAACATTATTTTTGCATATTCAAGATTTATTCAGAGCGTCAATTGTATAATGTAGTAATCATCTGTAATGACGTCACGCTTATTGTAAGCCCAACTTGTTTCTTTCGTTAAGGTAAGTTCTAGATAATAACTTCATTTCTGTAATTAATTATGTGGTAAAACTTTTCTAAATTGATTAACAATATTTTGGGACTAATTTGTGAAAATGTAAGTGAAATTCATTATTTATTATGGATATTTATATCTGATAAACCAACTTTCGTTTCGGCTTAACTAATTCAATATATACAAGATAGATGATACAAATTTGTTTGTTTCCTACAGCTCAATAGTAATTCTGTTTTGATTTTTACGAAATTATCAATTCCGAAAGCCCACATTATGTAAAGTCAGTTGAATAAATTGAAATTTTGAAATTTTTATATTTCTTCGAACAATCTTGTGTTTCTGTTCAATGAACATAGTACAGAAAATCTCTCAGTTAACTAGGTAAGAATTAAGGCATTAGTAGATAATCCATATACAGTGTATAATAATACTTATGATGTGCAGTGATTTATTTAATGTTTGCCATGATATTCATCTGAATTTAACTACGTATCATTACGTGAAGTTTGACAGCAATCGATACTAAATTATTTCTCTGTTTCGGTAAACCTATCGTTTTGAGTGATGCGTTTTTAATTAGATTAGGTGGGTTCATAAATCCGTAGGCCAGTGGTAAGATTCTTTCGCCAGCTGAGATGTGACAACTTGGGAAAGGAACAATATATTAAATTTCTGCTTATTCTGCGTTGATATATGAAGTGACTCCAGTATGTGAATTGAGTGAATTGATATTATTGCATTTTTGCGTTATGACACGACGTTTAGATTGAGTTGGGACCATCATTCGTTGTGTTCGTCGTCTTTATTTCAGGAATTGCGATTCCGGACTACAGGTGTGGGCCCTACTAAGGTAAAGGTAAGACATGGTCTTTTGCCGCCCTGTAGACTTCGAAGTGAGTAAAGACGCAATATAAGTCACATATGAATTGATATGCTTATGATCGTTTGAGATTATTCCCAAGTATGGATTTGCGTTTTCCTTTCTTAATCTATCGCTAATCTGAATCAGCTGGTACTTCAGAGCATGAACCGACGATCTAGTTTAAAATGATTGGAGGTGTCGCCTTATCGGTATTTCCTCCCTCGTTCTATATTATTGTTTTTTCGCAGCGATCACAAGGATATGGAATCCTCTTTCCCAGATATTCTTAAATCTGGAAGACATTTCTGCGCCACTCGTCTGGGGTGCAGAAAATGTTTGGAGCTAGAGTTTTCGTTGAATGCGTTGCGTGGGTACTCTAGGCTCCTGGCGACCCTATTTATATTTCTGGATTGTTTTTGGTGTTGCAGTTTTGACTTCACCTAGCCAGGAATTGTGTATGTGATCTTGATGATCTTGGGTGGCGTTTCACCAACGGCTGCGAGTACAGACGACTTGTTGCTTTGGCGAATTTAGCAGCCACATCCCGAACACTGGTGCAAGCATTGGTGGATGTTGCGAAACTAAAACAATGATACTAAGATTTGTGCAGTCCAAGCTATTTTGAATTATTTTGCTAAGAAATAACAGAGCAGATGTGATTTGCCTTTGTTCTAATGAACATAAGCATAGTACATTTTTTTCTAATGTAGGAATGTTTTCAAGGTCTCTTAAAATCTTTATTACAAATCCTAGCATTTTAAAAGCTTCATTTATAATATTTTTATGTTGCTGTTAAACGCTAATTTCATATCAAACGTGACACCAAGTTCTTGAACACCAAACCTATTTAATGCATCACAAATCACAACATGGGCGCCCTTTCACTTTATATTATGTTCACTGCATTCCATTTTTTGTATATTTATTGAACTTAAACTTTTTATTAACATTTTCGTTGTATTGTCTTGTTAATGAAATATATAGAAGGTAGTAGAGAGTGAGATACTTGGTAGATTATTTCTTATATTTTGATATAATAAATCAAATTTATTTGTGTGGGATTTAAGTGGGACCCGATAGGAGGTTTTACTTTGTTCTATATGAAGTAAAGTGGTGTGATGTTGTAATATTATACTGTAATGGAAAACCTTCTTTAATGAAGCTTGAAATCGATCAAATGGAGATTTTTTAACATTTTGGTTTATACTTGACAATTATTTTTCCTTAGAAAATTTAGTAAGAAATAACCTATTTGAACTTGAGGTAATGCTTCAAGTAAATATCAAATGTATAGAATATGAGGAAGGTATGTTTGCTTTTTAAGCAAATTTAGAAGATTTGTTCTATATTTATTTACTTTTAGACATTCAAAGAATACGTGATTAGCATCTGCTGAAGAGATGTCACCTAAACAGTCACAGATTTCAGAATTTCCTAAATTGATTTTGAAAAGATGGGAATTAGTCATTGAGATCTGAGTCCGCTAATGAGCACTATTACTTGTCGGCATGCTTTACTTCATGAAACCAAGGTTTATAATTTGTTAGATTTATATGTGATTTAATGATTTGAACTGAGAATTTGGGGGTGATCTTGTACCCAAGATATATAATGTTCATGTATGTATTTTTACTTTTGTAGTAGATTTGTTCGAAAAAGGAGTATTGGGGTAGTCTTAGATATTTTAGCTGAGTTTTTGCAAGTATGTCTGTGTTATTATGATGCTTTGAAAAAGAGTGTCCTCTAATGAACATCATGAGAACTGTACAACCGTGTTCTGCTAATGGGTTTAGTACAAAGAGCGTATTGATAAGATATGGTGAAATGTTTAATAATTTTCTTTCTGATGAAATTAAAAACTTGTATCGCTGCTTGAGAGTCAGACAGAATGAGTATATATGAAACATCAGTGATTAGAACACGTTTTGTCGCAAGACATATGCCGTATATTTCTGCTCTGATAATAGAAGTGGATTTCGGGAATCTTACTAAATTTTGACAATTATGTTTTGGATCATATATAGATAGCTATATCCACTTCTGTAGGGCAATGGGAACCATCTCAATATATAAATATATATTTAATCCCTTTTTCATAGTATTGACTCCTATTCTTTTTTAAAAGTTGGTAATACACATTGATATTCTTTCGTAATTAGTAAATATTTGTGAAAATGATGAATTCGATTGGTAACATACTACATACTTTATTTCTGCTCTCTAGGTGTTAGAAAGATTCTTGCATATTGTCAGGCGTATTTTTCGTTGTTGTTTGTAGGACTGCATCTCTTGTTGTTGTAGATGTTATGTCATATGTTGATGCGAGATATGTGATAATTGAGTTTCATCTTTACATACCTGATAATGGATTTCAGTAATATAAGTTATTGACGAAATCTTATTGGCAAGTCACCCGATTCACAATAAATGAATAGGGTATGAGTACTACTATTCATCAGATCTAATGCTCGTCGTAGTAATCTACGTTGGGAAATTTCAATTTGTTTGATTTCGTTTTGAGATATTGAATATCCTGCTATAAAAATAATCAAGAACGTTTAGAAAATAACTTGTATAAAGTTGTATTAAACTGCTCGGAGCTGGTCCCCATTTGGTGGTAGACAAAGCTTTAAATAAATTTAACAATTTATTTGCTTTATTTTAAATATAGTTTAAGTGAAAATTTCCGTTGTTTTTGTTTGTATAATGAATTCCTAAATATTTAAAATTATCAGCAATTTCAAAGTCCGTTAATCTATTGTGATGTAAGTTAATTTTTGCACTGTCTTACTAAATATCATTATTTTACATATTTCGGGAGATAGATTAAGGTTATGTTCGTTCAGCCATCTTTCTATGTAGATTATATCTCTTTCAAATTAGTAATGTTAGTACTGAATAAATGTTTAGAGAATGAAAAAGTAATACATCACCCGCATGTATTATTAGTTCGCTTTTATCGATTTTTTCTTAGATCTATTAAAAATAAATCAAACAATATTGCCGTAAAGTTCATAACCAATTCAAGAGTTCGATCAATGCAGATTTCTCTTTTCGTTTTTCTTTATTGTTGAAATTGCTTCATTATTGTTGCGAATATCAAAACCTATAACAATGAAGATTTTTCAACAAAAGAAAACAGTGAAAAAGAACAAAAAATATAAAACGAAAAATCGGCACTGATCGAGCTCTTGAATGGATATCAACTTTCTAACCTAAAAGTCAGAATTCTCTAGGCTTGAATTTGTAGAAGCAACATTGAAATTTCGTTCAACGATGAAACTTCATTAGAAATATATGGAGGTAGTGCTGCCATCTGTTGTTGGAGGTCGTTGTTTTACATTAACCTTAATAGAAGAATTTACTGGTTAGTTACGCAATAGAGTTAGTTATAGTATACATACTTTTAAAAATTCCAATAATTTCTTTTCCAAATTAAAAGTCACTTTGAACAAATTACAAACATTAATTTAAGAATATACAGCGTGTTCCCGATGTAACTGTAAATTTCGAGAGGTGGAAATTTACATACAGAAAAAGAAAAAGTTCCTTTGAACAACTTTAAATTATGCACAGTTCCAAGATACAGGCGCTCAAATTTACGGCGGCATCATCACACAATAATCATAAATCAACACACGATGTAACCTAAGCAGTGTCCGCTAAGCTAACCACACATGAAGTACCAGAAACATATATTTCCCCAATGTTTTCTATTGACAAAGTGACTCCTAAAATGGTTCTGCAACCTAAGAATTTTATCATCAAGGAATCGAATAGGTTAGCAGGTGATGCATAGAAATCCTCTCTAAGCTGTATGCGACAAAAAAAACAGCAACAACAAATAAATGCATCTAGTACTATTTTGAGTGTGATTTTCTAAGTCGACACTAGTTACGAAATTACTTGTCGATATATGACGTTATTTATGAAGATGTCACCATAATATTGAGCGCCTGGCACTCAGAAAATAATCAGATTTTTTAAATTTCGTCAAACTCACAGATTTCTTGGTTTGACGTAATAAATCATCTCTCGGAGTTTGCCACATTATTCCATAAGATTACCTTTATTATTAAAGGTAACACTAAATATTTTTTTAGTTCTTAAGCCACCAAAGTGAAATAATATAACACCAGAGTTTTGTATAATCATTGGAAAAAAAATAGAAATCACTTACCCTCTTCTGAATTTTCTTGGGCATAAACATAATACATAATTTAGCAAGTTTGAGCGCTACGGGATTCAAGTTAATACCGATTAAGTATTTTAATGTATCTGGGTATGCGTTCTGGAAAAGCAAGGAAGAAAGAAGAAAACAATTTAAGTATAATGAAACTATTATTTTTAAACATGTATATTTTCTCTTCAGATATGATCATTTTAATTGGAGTCACGTACATGAATCTTCATTATAGGATGTATAATTAAAGGGATATAGAACATGTTGTCCGAGCAAAAACTGAGTTTATGTCTCTCCAAATCTTATATAAGAAAATCCACTCTCAAAGAAATAAATTAGAAAATTTAATTTAAATTGGAAGTGGAAAACAGAAAGAAGAGAGGTCTAATTTACTAGGTGTTGAATTATAACAGAAAATGTAGTAACAATAAATCTTGTTTCCACAAAGTAAACCAAAAATAGTATCATTAAATCTTGGTTTCACTAAGAGAATGGTATGTGTAAGTGGCATTATGTACAGTTCTTTTAATAACTGAACTAAATTTTAAAATGTAACACATCATAATGATATTTTTACGTAGCACGGATAAGGCAACAATTAAATACAGGTGTTAGAAGCATTAATTAAATCATAAAACTAGAGATATCTTAAAAATAAAATGTAAAAAACCGGTAATTAAAATTAAAGAGGGCTTCTTTAACATCATTAATTATAAAATTTCAGATCAGCAGGTTTGGTGGTTTCTAACTGTTGAATATTTCAGCTACTGCCTGTAAGCTTGATAAAATGAAGTTCTGTCAGTACTATATAATACATTCCATTATGATACAATTTATTATGTGTTACCATTAACAATGTTTATTTTGAAGAAAACATGTATAATTAAATACACCCTTGCTAGTCAAACAAGTAGCCAACTTCTCGTTCGTAAAATTTACAAAGTATTAATTTCAAGTTTAATTTTAAATTAACAGTTTTGTACCAAGGAGTATTTCCACACGTATGAATCTACGGAAACGTAATTTTAAAACACAAATTCTCATTTTACGTTCCGCTACATTAGTTATTATACATATATTTGCTCGAGTGCTGCATATATTGTTGCCTCAGGTGATAAATATTGCTTTACGGATGTGCTTCGTAAAGAATATACCCTCCGTCACTACTACTAGTGAACAACAACGAAAACACCCTTATGGGTTTACAGAGAATGTTAAAAGCAATACAAACAAAAAGGTAGCTTTTGTCTGTGACGGGAAGGAAGATTAAACTCTTGATGATTACCCCGTTGCAAATATATGTGGTTCACAAACTATAATATATGCGTCACGTATATGTGTTTACTTCAAATCTGGAAACAAAGTACAATATGTTCTAAAAGGCGGTAGTATTATAGTAAATCAGACATTAATTTGTCCGCCGATATGTATTGCCTACGACAAAATTTATGTTATTGAATGTGATATCAGATATCCGAGGCGAATTATTTCTTAAGACATTATAATTGCATGGTAAACTTGTAAGTGCTCTTCGTTTCCTTCACTGTTGGTACACAAGATTCACAATTGATCCATATTATATCGTTCCGTCGTCTGGTGTATGTGTTTGTCTCTAAACCTAAACATTTCCTTCCATCTTTTCCCATATCATATGAGGGCATAAACTACATCATATATCTACATTTCCTGTGGTGATTTAAAGTGCAATATATGTAATTAAGTTGTGCGTACTCCCAGATGGCGTATCAAAAAAATAATCTGGCTCCTACAAATGATTTGAATCAATTTCAACTTCTTCAGAAAAGTACACTCCAGATCAGTTATCTATATCTTCCTTTCCATCTACAACAGATTGTTCTGTCACAAAGAATAACAGTGAAACGATCTCCAATAATAATGACATGCATACTGTAAACATTGATTCACATCCTCAGTCAACTTCACTAGTTACGGAAAAACAAAAATCTATTCATTGCCTTATTAGATCTTCCTCTTTGCAACAGGAGTTGCCCCTGTGAACCTCAGGCTACTTCTGCTACTACTATTAGCACTGCTACCACTAGTAGTATTAGCACAACTAGTGTCTCAGGCCGATTGAACTGATAGTAAATGTAAATCTATTAATCATGCGCCTGTTCATGTATAAACTATTCTATCTCCTTCTGTTTCCATGGGCTTCTCTAATACAAATAATATATTATTATTTCAATCTGCCAAAGGAAAACTGATAATAAACTGGAACATAATATAATTAAACATAAACTACAATAGTACCAAATATAATCATCTATAGATATGGATTTCCAACCAATGAAATAATTTTCTCTCCTTGAGTCACATCAAGATTTTACCCAATAGATTAAATTACATTTCCAAGATTTTCTCAACAGAAGCCAAGGTTTCTTGCCTATTGTCAAATTGTATACTGGCGGTATTAATTGCCTAAAGACCCTGAAATACTTACGTAAGATTAACTATGTAAAGGTATTAATTGCATTGTACCCAAAACAAAGTTCCTTTTGCGGGATTACTTTGGGCATATCTATATGGATTTTAAATTTGTGTATTTCTTAAATGGATTCAGAACAACCATTAATATAATCATTATGAAGAATTCAATTATATGAGAATTGTTTAAGAGAGAATAAATATGTCTTTATATGGCTAATAACAACAATTGTACCATAAAAATATTTTACTGTCCCCACGTTGACGATAAGTGTTGTTGAAGATACTTCGCAACTATGATTTGTTTATGAAGGGATATAAGCCCGTGCACATTCAATCTGATCAGATGCATTACCATACCAAAAATACACTAAGTAAAGACCAAACTCTCGGGAAGTTTTACACTTGTCATCGTCAATGACTTCTACAATTCATTTTATGTCTTGTACATCAGAAATTGGCATCCACAGTATACACGTGTTCTCGAAGCAAAAACGAAGGGAAGTACGCATGATGAGTACCGGTACATAATTTAATAATTGGGATGATTTTTGTTGTTGAAAGTTTTGCTTTTTATCAGAACTTCATAAAGGTTGGCGCTATTCTGAGTATACATCTCTAGTTGAGATATAAACAGATTAGTTCGAAGGAGAACTTCATCCATATCTTGAATTGACATGCTTTTAATCCATATCATGTATATTACTGGGGTGACGTGGGATACGTTGGAAAATGATTATCAGTACCATCATGGTTCTGTTTATGCTTACCACTAATGGACAGGGAGGCAGCCAGGTCAATTTCTTCTTGATCAGAGGATATTGTTTGACTAAAACGACGGAAGAGACATTCATTACAGAGATAGAATACACAGATGTAAAATTCACATGAATATAAGCCTTTCTAACAGAGTTCAAGGGAGTTTCAGAAACTTCAAACTCATGAACAGAAACCACTACAAGTGACGCAAGATGTGTGGAGTATTTTGAGGAGAGTATCAATTTGATGGGAGTCAAATGCTTCATTTTCGAACTGATAAAGCGGGCATTCTTCCGCATATAAAGAGAGGTTTCGTAACAATTATGCTATTGCTGTAGTTTTACATATAAATGAGGCATGATATACACTAATTGGAACAGTCAGGTGACGAATAACTGAAGGGGTGATATTAAGTTGCAAAAAAGAGCAACAACGAAAGCTTTAACTATAGTACCAGCTCTTTTTTCAGTGTTTGAAATACATAATCAGATTTTACGCACACACAGATGAGGAAATCTTATGGTACTTGCTAGGAGAGGAAGCACGTATGATACCACAGTAGAAGCAGAAGAAATCACCCTTACGCCTTCCACGGCAATTTTCGAAAGTTAGGGAGAGATATGGAGCAAAAAATAAAGTTACTATAATAATTATTTAAGCTTACTGGTTGATATATATATAATTAAATTACTCATTTAGTTGCAATTGCTGTTTTACTTACCAAAGCACATAAAACAACTTTCTTAATTGTAGAAAATGGAATCTTCAGAGCATGCCCCATGTTAATTCCTGACGTATCGACCACAAAAATGAATCCATTTCTTAAGAATTCATGTTTGTTATATATATTCCCTGATAATGTTGCTCTTTTGACGAAGAAATTGAAATCGAAATTCGAACTATCCTTTCCAAATATTAATATTCCTGTATAGTATCCTTCTGGTGGCAATCCAGGCAGACCAAAAAATATCCTGTTGGTAAGTAAACAGAATTTAATTTCATACAAGAACACCTATTTTTATAATAATCAGTGACACTATATATATAAATTATTTAAACCTGTAATACGACATCAGATACAACGATACGTTTTGTTCCATACTAGTTGCTAGTGTCGTTCATAAAATGTACATAGTAGGATGGATATTAAGATTATTTCTTTATTTTTGTCGATGTAATTTGTATTGTCGTGGTACGTAATTTCACAAAGATTTCAGAATCAAAGGAACAAGAAAGGAAATTAAATCTTAGTTCATACTAACTGAAAGTGCTGGAAGCAACAGCAAGTTGATGCTAGTAAAATTATTTTAAATATTTGTACGAAATGGTACGAGACTAGCTAGAACCCCACTAGTAATACTGTTATTTTGTCATCCGAATTTAATACCCATGGCGATTGTTGATTGGTAGACGCAGACCACGTCACGTAAAACGTTATGTACTGATTGACTGACCCAGATCACGTGATTTCCTCGATCACTGATTGATCGAAATCAATCAAATGGTTTTTCGTTGCCGCTATTTTTCAATATTCGCTCCCTTTTACGATGCATTTTAGTCCAACTATTGTGTATTTAAATTTAAAAAAAATATATAAACAAATAGTTCTCTTCCTGTACACGGCATATTACAACCTAATACAAAGTTTTAATATTGTATATCGTTGGTTGGATAACACAATCGCGTATCTCAATTTTGTTAAGTTTCAGGAGAAAATGTAGACTAATGGAACTAGTATAAACTAACTTGTATAAACTAGCTACAACACTTTTATAAACTAACTTAGCTATTATTGAGTATTTATAGATTCGTCGTTTTGTCATATGATGAAAGCAAACAGGAACGGGATAAATTAGGTGTAACCTAATTCTAATAAAAAGGGAGAAACGTTGTTATGGCAGCCGAGAAAACTATATGATTTGTTTAAACTTTAATACTGTAACCTAATGTATCCAATATGCATTGGCATACTATCCCGTTTTAACATTTCTTCAAATGTGCATGCCCTTATGCTAATCATTACCTAATTATTGTGCAAAACACTTAAAAGATACATAACCAAAGTCTTGGCTCATGTATACGGAATATTATAAACTAACATATCCTATTTGACTTACTGAAAAAACTGTGAACTAATTTTTCGTAACTGACTTGATATCTTAGGTAACGTTTTATCGAAATTAAACTAACTTTCATACCGTATATACCATCATTTTTATATAAGATCTAGACAAAACACAGCACATTAATCTGGGCAAAAGTGGTTCCTGTTTGCCAGTTAGCATCTGTTC